>CM029380.1:22438818-22708818 GCA_017165825.1 Hepsetus odoe
ACTGAACGTTGTCTGAAGGTTGGTGTTGGATGAAAATCAGCACCTCTAGAAAGTAAATCAATTTTGATATAGCCCTTTACCAAGTTGCTTCACAAGCAAGTATTAAAAGGCCAAAAATGCACAGAAAAGATTCAATTAACGCAACAAAACGTGAAATACACCACAGTCGGTCTGTTTAGTCTCTTTTTAGTGACAGAGGACTCCAGAGCAGTCTGATATTCGTTTGATCTTTGAGTCAACCAACAACTTGGTTGGAGTGACTTTAGAGCCCTGTTCTTGTGTATGAGGTTTGGTTCACAAATACATCATTGCCATGTCAGCATGCTAGACCTGAGAACTAGCCTGGACTGGACTATTGTGCTCGCTGTGACTTTGGACTAACTGAAGCTGTCGTCAAGTGAATAACGTGAAGAAACGGAGAACCTGGGTTTGAAATCCAGTGGTGCCTTCCAGTGGTGGCCCAGTGGATTGGAACTGGGCCCCAGGATCAGAAGGTTGTCGGTTCGAATCTTAGACCAGTAGGTTGCCACTGAGGCACTCCTAAAGAAAGGTACCGTCCTCATCCCTGTTCCCCGGGCTCTGGGTATGGCTGCCCACTTCTACCCATACCTGGGTTAAATATGAGGTTGCATTCATTGTGGTTCACTGAATGACAAGTAGCCACTTTCACTTCACTTTCACTCTCCAATCGAATGGGACGCACACTTCTCTGTGTCCTGAAACGACATAATATTAGAAATGCTTCTTAACAGGAAGAAACAAAACTGCCCTCTAAACTTTAGAGAGGCAGATACGCAGGACATGATCAGACCAGAACGTTGCTGGTGATTCAACTGTGGTTCTGGCTCAGGTAGTAGCAATGGGATAATTCAGATTTATCCTTGACTTTGATCTGTGCATGAAAAGATGCAAAAGACATAGCCGCTGTCGTGAAAATCCATCCGCTTGAGATTTCCTTGAACTGTAATTACTCTTACTCCAGGGAGTGGCTGTATTTGCAGTGTGCTGTTGTACGGTGTATACGTATCTACAGGCACACCAAATTAGACATCAATTAGCCTCCTAACCATGCAAGGACTCTGTGTTCCCCCTTTGGGGAACAGGTTCATTCCAAAAAAAAAAAATCGGAGCCTATATTTCACACGCTACATGCCCTATTTACTTCCCTTCTTTCTTACGACGGCCTAAAGCATGAGCCGTTCTGGCTGAAGGCTTTGTGTTATGAGGGTTTGATTTTCCCACTGCTGCAGAGTTAACGTTAAACCACAGAACACTGTTTTCTTAGTTAAAAAAGGACCACATGGAATAATGAGTACATCGGTTTCTGCAGGGATGTTACAACTCTCAGAAGCAACCTGAAAGACAAAGACGTGTGGACGTCGTTCATTTATTTGATTCAAGTCCATTCAAAGTGTTGCTTGTAAAGGAAGAGCAGCTTTTGCTCCCACAGGCCTATAGAAGACAGTTTGGCCTCCGCGTCATGTTGAGAACGAGGGACGTTTTAGACATTGTGTGACTGCGCTCAGCATTGTGAGTTTATTTGGAGAAGCCTTTGTTGCCTGCTGCTTATCCAGTGTCATGCATTTTTTGTGGCTTAAGTCAAACCCCTGGGAAACACCTGCTCTTTCTTCGCAGCGGGGCAGCGGCGGCGGCCTGCTTTCGAAGGAGAAGGAAACTGAGCATCCAGCCAGCAGCAGAGTGAGTGAGAGTTCGAGCCGGAATGGGATCCTGCATTAGGGCTTATATAGCGGGACTATTTTTAACCCACTCCCCCTCGCCTATCAGAGACTGTCCTCTCTGCAGCGTTCAGGAAGCCGGCCTGGCTCAGTTTCCTGCTTGCACGTGGGCCCATTCAAAGCCAATCAGGACAGGATAGCCCGGCGATGACCAGGCACTGACTCAAACGAGGAAAAAGAATGAAAAGTGTCTCACATTTTTTGTGTAGCTGTAATTTCAGCAGAAATTCCTCACTTGGGAGTTGAACATGTACTTGACTTGCATCAGCCATTTTTTCCCCTTATTAAGTCTTTTATATCAGGGTCAATAATGGTGAATTGGGCCTAAGTGATGGAAGTGTGACGCTGCCACGAACAGAGCCGATGCCAGAAAAAATGACAGAGCTTCATTTTTTTTCATTCACTTTGTTTTAGTTGGGCCACGTTACATTCACATTACACACCAAGGATGGAATAAAACCAGTAAGAACAAGATTTTAATATTTACATGGACACTATGTATTACTGTTCCATATACTCTCACATTATACATTCTCTTCTTCTTCTTTCAGCCGCTCCCGTGTGGGGGTCGCCACAGCGGATCAACCGTCTCCATGTCTTCCTGTCTCTGCATCTTCCTCCTTCAAACTGACCACCACATGTCCTCTCTCACCACGTCCATAAACCTCCTCATTGGTCTTCCTCTTTTCCTCTTTCCAGGCAGCTCCATCCTCATCATCCTCCTCCTGATGAATTCCTTGTCTCTCCTCTGGACGTGTCCAAACCAACGCAACCTTGCTTCTCTAACGTTGTCTTCAAAATGTCCAACCTGAGCTGTCCCTTCAATATGCTCATTTCTAATCCTGTCTCTGCATCTTTAACTCTGACACTTCCAGCTCTGCCGTCTGTGTCTCCTCTCACACTGTAGATTCTATATGCTATATTTTCACATTCTGAACTATATTCTCATCCTAAGCACTACATTATATCACACTGCGCAGTGTATTCTCACACTGTAATCTATAGATTATATCCCCACACCAAGTGAAATATATCCTCATGTTAAAAAATATGTGGTGGTGGTTTAGTGGTAGGGTACTTGTCTATGGACCTATGGCTCAAAAAAGGTTCAAACCCACCTCTGGCACTGCCACCACCACTAGCCCTGAGCAAGACCCTTAACCCTGAATTGCCCAAGGGGGACTGTCCCTATAATTAGGACCTGGAAGTCACTCTGGAAAAGAGCGTCTGCTAAATGCTGTGAATGTAAATATATTCAAACGCTTTGAATAAACCTCATCTTCACACTACGCACTATACATCTATTCAGCACCAGATCCTTGATACACTGTTCCATACACTGGTGGTATTTTACTCATTTTGTGGATGTCATATTAGCTGCATTTTTTCTTCCTACTGCTTTGCTCTTATTAATTACTGTTTTTCTCAGTGCTTTATTTCCCCGGATCCCTGCTGCACTTATTAATAGCAGCGTTTTTTAAACCCTTGTTATTTTGTAGAAATACTGTGTAAAGGTCTTGAGCCGCTCCAAGTTTATTCATTTTCATTTTCATAGGTTACCTAGTGTTTAGGGACTAGGCCCCAGTATCTAAAGGTCATGGGTTTGAATCCTGGACCAGTAGGTTGCCTTGAGGTACCCTAGTGCTGGATGTACGGCTGAACATGGTGTATGGTTAATGCAGAGAAATAATTTCATTGTGGTTTACCTTGTGCTGAGCTGTGCTGTGTCCAAAGAACCAAAATATATTGTATTTCAATGTATCACTGAGGGACAGTTCTCCAGATCTTCCTGAAGGACAGTGTTGTTGTCTCTCATTTTCAGTCCAGTCTCTGTACCTGAGCAGTTCTCCAGATCTTCCTGAAGGACAGTGTTTGTCTCTCATTTTCAGTCCAGTCTCTGTACCTGAGCAGTTCTCCAGATCTTCCTGAAGGACAGCAGCATCTCCTCATGTTCAGTCCAGTCTCTGTACCTGAGCAGTTCTCCAGATCTTCCTGAAGGACAGTGTTGTTGTCTCTCATGTTCAGTCCAGTCTCTGTACCTGAGCAGTTTGATTGCATTTTGTTGACAAGCACAACAGAGGACGGGGTAGCCCAAGTCCTTTGTGGAGAGCTGTACACGAGTCAATATAAAGCTGATTTTGACGAGACTGTGCATCATGCCAATATGAACACAACACATCCTACAGCACTTCCCAGAGCGAACCCTCTATCTTGACCAGTATGCTGATGTAGTACTTATTTTGGAACAAAACTAGTGTCGAAACCTCGCCGCAGCAAAGGCTGATGAAACACACATAAAAGGCCTTCACCCTTCATTCTGAGATGGGTCTGACCTGACAGCAGAAGACTAATTACGAAAGAAAAGGCTTTTTCTCACTTTTTTTTTGTTTTTGCATTGAGCATATGGGTTTAATTAGTGGAAAAAGGCACACAGGAGCCAGGCAATTTATTAGCTGTTAACACTTAAAATGATGCAGATCTCTGAACACACACACACACACACACTCACACCATAGTGCTCACTGAGAGGTGTGTGTCCATTACAATAAAGATTCAAGAGATTAAATTAAAGAGAGAAACGCTTCAAAGGAAGCCTATTCGAAAGCGGTTAAGTCTAAAGGGCAGCCAAGGCCCCAGTCTACAGCAGTGAAGCCGGAGCAGCGAGGGCTGACTCCAGGTCATGCATTTAAGGTGGCCCTGTGGCAGAGAAAACGAGAAATATCTGATTTCACAATTTTGAGCGATCACAGCGCCTCTGCTGCGAGCTTACGTGAGAAAACGGATAGAGGTTGCGTGTAATTTACAGAGCAATCTCCCAAACTGGTCGGGAATCGCTCTGGAGCTGGATGCCACAAGAACATTACCGAACAGGGAGCAATGACTCCGGAGCGGCGGATTGGGAAATTATAAGCCTGGCTTGAAATGTTTTGGAGTTTAACCTGGTGTTGAGTACTAACATTTCATTTTCTCTGTTATAGTCTTAAACCACAGACCAGCTCAGGCTTCAGCCAAAAACCAGTTCCTTATTTATGCAGGAGTGGGAATTACACACACACACACACACAGAGAGAGAGAGAGAGAGAGAGAGAGAGAGGAAACAGATAGGAAAAAAAAGAGAGAATGGTGGAGAGGAGAGGAGAATGAAAAGGTGAAGCTAAAGACACACAGGGTAACCAAAAACTATGAAAAAAAGGAGAGTAAGACTGAGAAAAGGGAAAGAGCGTGTGAGAAAGAGACACGGGGAACGTAAGGAGAGAGAGATACAATGAGAAATGAACAGAGAGAGAGAGAGAGAACTGAAAGCCAAAGAGATAGTATTTGCAGGTTAGAGGAGAATGAGCTGGAGAACAAGAGACAGGGAGAGAAAGAAGGATATGAAGGAAGCAAAAAGAACGCAGAAATGGAAGAGATAGGGAGCGAGAGAGAAAGCGAGGGGAGAGAGAGATAAAAGGTGAAAGAAATGGAGAAGGTGGGGAGAAAGTGATAGTGGAAGAAAGTAGAAAAAAGGAGAAATAATATATGAAAGAGAAAGAGAGAGAGGTTAGAAAAGAGGAAAAGAAAGAGAGATGGGAATGAAAGGGGCAGGAGATAGAGAGGCAGTGAGAATGAAAAGTTAAAGGGAGAAATGAAGAGACGGAGTGGCAGGAAAGGAGAAAGAGGGAGGAGGGAGAGAGATGTGGAAAGTAAGGAGATGAAAGGAGAAAGTGAACTGAAGAAAGTGAGGGGAGAGAGAAAAATGATACTTAAAGACAAGAGAGAGAGAGAGAGAGAGAGAGAGAGAGAGAGAGAGAGAGAGAGAGAGAGAGTATGTTACAGTGTAGAGTTGAGTCTCTAAATCCTAACAGGCCGCGGGAGTTTTTATACAAAAGTTTGTCGGAGCTTAAACTGAGCTTAAACTGTGCCAGCTGGATAAATACAGCGGGCTGCTCTCACACAGGTCCTTTTCTCTGCATTAGAGCTCATGGTCGGGTCTGGATGCTTAATGTCATGTAAGGACCTCAAACGGTTGGGACGGACCACATGTGGAGTGGACGTTCCTCCCCTGAAGTCTGGAGAAACTTTCAAATCAAATCTGATAACACGATGTCCTGCGAACAGAAATGAGCGTGAACTTCTTTTAGGCCGGACTAACGCGACAACTACTTTTGGCCAATAATTTCACCATCTGTGTGTGTCCATGTTTGGAAAAGCTGATGCACCGGTATTTATCCTTTTAGCTTAAAAAGTCAAACATGTATGATCTCTTCCCACCCGCCCACTCCGCTCAGACAGCCAATAGGGAGTTAAAAATGTGGAATTGGTTCGAAGCTAAAATTTATTTCTAAATTATTTAGCTTTGCAGTTTCAAAGAGTCCGCTTTGTCACAAGCAGAGGACAGCAAGCTCACTTTTTTATTTTTAATTGTCGTTAGTGATCTGTTTGTTTGGTATGTTTCAGCATTTGATTTACTGCCCCCAGCTAATATTTTGCTACAGCTCCACCTCAGAAAACATGTCTTTTCATTCAGAATGAGATGGTCTCTTTGGGCTTGTTTGAAAGTGATTTGGCATTAATTTGTTTTGTGTGATTTATGGCTCGAGGCGCACACAAAACTCATCAACTCGCAAAGCAGCAGTGAGCAACAATGCGTCCCAGAGGACTGTGAATGTCTTTCTGCACAGGCCAAGTGAGGACAGCACAGAGGACTGTCTCATGTCTGAATAACAAACTCTCTATCCATCCATCCATCCATCCATCTATCCATCTATCTACCTAGCTAGCTATCTATCTATCTGTCTGTCTGTCCATCTATCAGTAAGAACGGTATCTGTTGCTTCATGATGGGTTCAGTGTGTTTTGTGACAGACTGTGCTCAGATCAGCTGATGATGGATGTTGTTTGTCAGATATTCACAGCTTTGGTTAATCCAGCTAGTAGTTTAGTTAGAAGTTAATCCATCAACATGTACACAAGGAGAAGTACTCTAGCTCAAACCACACCCATTCTGATTGGCTGATAAGTGTTCTTCTACAGCACAGTGGATAACTAGTTAGGAGGCTCTGGGTTTCATTCTAAGCTGGCCTCAGGCTGGGTCCTTTCTCTATTCGGGAGTTTATTTTTCCTCCTGTCTTCTGTTTGGGTTCTTTTTTTTTGTGAGTGATGAAGTTAAATGAACTGCTCCTGGAATTCCTAATAGTCCTGTGTCCTTTCCCATCCACCTGTCCTTCACACCTGTCTCTCACTCACCTTCAGTGTTCTGCACCTTCTCTATTAGGAGATTAGCGTTGAACATACGGTGGCAGCGGGCAGTTTCAACCCTCATTTTTAGCATCATTTTTACATCTTTGACAACATGCACTAAACGGAAACACACTTATTCGGCGTGAAAAAAGACTCCAGCAGTTAGGGTTTCACAGTTCGCTCTTTCTTTCTGAGTAACAGGCTTGATTCAGCTTGGATCGGGCCACAGCGAACTTCAGCATATGACAGTTAAAGTGTGTGAGTGACTGGTAGGGCGGAGCGGGCCCTCACTCTTCTAAAGTTTTTCATTTTGAATGTGTTGCCTGAGCTGTGTCTGTTGTGGCTTTCATGTTGGGTGCTCTATCAGGTGGAGGCGGCCTTAGCCATCGCTTCGCACTTCAGCCTGCAGAGCTGGATGCAGAGCGCCTGCCTGTGCACGTGTGTATGTGTGTGTGTGTATGTGTGTAAAAGGCAGGTGTGTGTGCAGGTTTTTACCAGCTGCAGGATGTGTGGTCTGTTAGACCGCAGGTTTCAGTGCAGGGCAGCTTCTCTCACCAGGCCTACATGCCCCACACCCAAACCTTTAAACCTCTGCAGACACTCAGCACATCACAACACGCTGCTCATCAACAACTGAAATGATAGAGATCCCTCTTTCTGTGCCACATTAGCAATGTTTCTAATAAAGGGTTTCCGTTGCTGCAATGATTTGTTTTCGTGTCAATGCATCATTTAAAAAATAACTTTTAACGCCTTTCATTAGCCTAAGGGCTCTCCAGAACCTGATTGGATGAAAAGTCATCTGTTCCTTTTCTGTGGCCTCTTTGCTCTTTGACAGAGCTTCACTAACTGTGGCCCCTTTGAGGGCAATTCTTAGTTCTGGGGGTCGTTGCTGCTTAAAAACTGCTTAAAAATGGTAGGTGAATGTTTTTACACACCCACCTATCAGAATTCTCAGCCACCCAGTGACTTTTTCATAAATCTGCACTGTCTGTCATGTCCCCTCAATGAGAAAGTCATTAATAACTAGCTAGCAAAAATGGACATTTCATAGATGGGCAGTAGCCCACTGGACTTTGCCATGGCTTATAATACCCACAGCCCTGGACAAGGCAAACATATTGCTGCTGCTGGGACAAAAGCTTGTATTTTGTTGTTTTTTTTAATATATTATTTGAATATGCCTGCTACTGTTTCACCTTACCAAAAGTTTGGACAAAACGGCCAGTAGAACTGGACTAAAATGAACACCCATTCAGCCTAAACGGACCTAAATGCACCAAAAAAGACGTCCCTCTGTGTCCATCGGTGCAGGACAGAGTGAAGGAGCCGTGAGAGAGAGGACAGGGACGGTGGAGTTCAGGGTGTGTGGAGTGTGTGTCCGTGACGGGAGAACTAGTAGAGACGTGGATGAAAGTGAAGCGGTGAAGTTCATGTGGATTATTTTCAGTAGATTGTTTTTATTGGAGTTGAAGTTCGAGGCTTTAATAGTCTTTAATTCTATTGATATGGAGTGAGATTCAGTTCACTTTCAGCACAGACAGACGCTCCAGACGTCCTTCAGAGGAGACACAGCTCACTTCATACTGAGTACATTTCAGAGCCTGTACTTAAACAAGCATCGCTACTAAATAATGTAACGTGAATAGTGAACTTTTGCCAGCTCTGCTGATGACGTTATCCATAAGGTTCTGTATAAGGTTTTTATAAGCTATTTTATATTGCTTGTATGTGTCTTAAATTTTCATTCTTAGGAAAGCACAGCTCCATCTGATTTGAATTTAGTCAGGTAACCCAGTAGCTTTGGAGGGGGGGCGTGACTCAGTGAAAGATTTCCACACACTGTATAGTCTGGGAGTGGAATAAACACATTTAAAACAGAGAACATAAACACTGGAATGTCGCCGATTGTACAAACCCAGTACAAGAGTGATGATAGTGTGGAACCAAAAAAGAGAAACGTAACAAACAGTAGTGCTGTGGTTTGAGACTTGGAGAGGATGCTTTTGTTTTTTGCACTGCTTGTTTGCTGTCCAACGGTGTTGCTTAAGAACAAGGTTGTTTAAAGCCAGTCAAATGTTCCCAGGCACTTCCAATACCCAAGACACCAGCATGTCAACTATGTACATCCACATCTGCTGTGTGGTACTAGCTTTAACTGCTATCAGCTGATGATTAAAGAAAAATTGTCTTCTAAATAGTTTAGGCACATTTAGATTGAATACTTTGCTCCTGTAGTTTAGAACTGGAGATGCAAGGCCAACATTGCTAAAACTAGAAGTCAACTCAAAATTTTCCTCTAATACCATTTTGTGCAGGTCTTGAGTTCCTCATTTCTCCCTCTTTTGCTTCCAAAGATCCAAAGATTACTTGCATGTTTAACGTTTAGCTGAGGAGCAGTTCTCCAGATCTTCCTGAAGGACAGTGTTGTTGTCTCTCATTTTCAGTCCAGTCTCTTTACCTGAGCAGTTTGATAGTTTTGTGTTGGTTAATCCACACAGTGATCTACATCTGAACCTTCCAGCAGAACGAAGTGTCTAACTTAAGGCAAGAAGCAGTGAAAAAACAGGCGCAGATGATTCCAGATGATCAGTTGATTCGATTACTGCTGATGCTGAATGCTGGGAACCCTTTAGAACCTTGTATCTTTAGACACTGCAGCCTGTTGCAGTAAAATAGATGCATCTACTCAATATGCCAAAGATAATTCCATCTGGGAGGAATAAAATAGTATTTTGCACCAACAAGATGATTCCCTAGCAAAATATGAAGAAATGGAAAATAATATACGTTCTTAAAACCGCTCTCAGCCCACTCAAAACTGCACTACCTCTTCATTGAGACTTGTGCGTGTGGTTTTGGACACAGAATGACTTACTTATTTTCTGGTTAGGTCTTTACTTCCTGCCACAAATGCAGAGATGTGTGTTCTGCACAAGACCAGTTCTAGGGTTCATACTTTGCTTTGACTTAAATGCTAACTTATGATTGCTTTTTGAATGTAGTTTAATACAAAGCTTCCCATTGGCCAACGAGAAGACAACAAAGATCACAGGCACTGAAATGCTCATTGTGAGTCTCACTGGGTGTTCCATCGACAATCTGTGGGTATCGAAGCTCACAGCTGAAACCTCTGACCATTTTATTAGCTGTGCAATTACAAACACACACACACACCATCAAGATAAGGGGGGGTTGGTTGACACGTCAGCGGCAGAAGGCCCTCAAGTCTTCCTCAGTTGCTCATTACTGCTCAGATCAACGGCCTGCTTTAACATTCTCTAAACCGCCAGCACTACTTCTGCTCTGTGTTTTTCGCTTTGATTCAGGAGCGCTCTCTTTATCTGGAGGTTTTTGGCAGAGCCGTCTCGCACTTAGCCCCCAGAACCAGTGCCTGGAAGCTGTGATTTCTGTGATTAGGGGGTAATTTGGCATCTGGATGACGGAACTTCAGATAGAAAAGCCTTGTTCTTTAAGTGCTGCTGAGTCAAAGACAAAAGTGGCTGTTTCTTTCTCAGCTTTCTACAATGGATGAGTGCTGGGGATGTGCAAAACAGGGTCGGGTGAAGAGCAGAGCAACAACCTTTCAGTGTTTCTGATTTATTGGTCGTATGGTTGCTATGACGCTGAATTTGACTTTGCTACTAATAGCAGGAAACAACAATGCAAAGACAATAAAATGGCAAAAAATATAGTCAGTAGTTGGCTACAGAAGGCCTGAGCACATTACTCTATGAGAAATAAATGTCATCTGTGGTGAACACAGATGTTTCGACATCATAAGACTGGCAAAATCACCCACACACCAGCAACCTCTGTCAGATGTGGTTAAGCTGCTTTGGAAGTAATAAAGTACAGTAACTAGTGTTGGCATACATCGATCAGCCATTCGATTAAAACCACCTGCCTAATATTGTGTAATTTCCCCTCATGTCTCCAAAACAGCTCTGACTTGTCGAGGCATGGACTCCACAAGACCTCCAAATGTGTGCTGTGGTATCTGGCAGCAAGACCTGGGACAAGGCAAAAAATACTGAATTTGTGTTCTTGTGTTCTTGCACATGTTGAAGATCTATTCACTGCAAATACTCACCCAAACCAAGTTTAGTTCATTTTTATTGCTCATTGTGTCCTAAACCCCATAAATAGGTCTGCAGCACCTTGCGAAACGCTGAATTGATGGTCTAGTGGTAGAATACGTGTCTATAGGCCAAGAGGTTGCAGGTTTGAATCCTACCTCCAGCACTGCCACCGCTGGGTTCTTGAGCAGAACCCTCAACCCTGAGTTGATCCAAGGAGACTGGATAAGAGCATCTGCTAAATGGCATAAATTAATTATTCATCCTTCTGAAACTTTGATACACCATGCAGCACTAACTTCATGTTGAAATGTCATCAAGACCATTTCACCGCTCATTCAGATGCGATTGTTTGGGTAAAAGTACATGTTCACTTGATTTTCTAATGTATAAAGGTACACCTTCTCTACAGGGAACACACATCTGTAGAATTTAATAGACGGTCACTGTTTATTTGCTGAGTTAAACATATTGGGAGGATAGTTCCAATTTTTTATTTATTTTTTTCAATTCTATGTTTCACTTAACACAGAATTAGAAATTGTGCAATAACTTGTACAACTTTCTTCCCTCTCAGAAATCTGAAACCAAACATGAAAGTTTGCATAAGAGAGTTTCTGTCTTGTCAACAAGTATCCAGACAGGATACTCTTGCATTAGTTGCTTTGAGGTGCATAAGGTGTTAAGTTCCTTATTTGCACCTAATCTCCACAGACAGAGCGACTCTGGAAATAAATGCTCTAGAATACATGCACCTAATCATTCTCAAAGCCAAAAGTCCGCTAAAGGGGTATAAAGCTCCTCAGCCCTGGGCTGTGAAGTAGTATAACTGCACTCTCTGGAGTGAGGGAGCCGGACGATCTACAAGGGAGTCGATACCTGACCTGCAAATGCTTTTATGCAATCTTATCCTCACAACAATGTTCCAACATCTAGTTTAAGGCCTTTCCAGAAGAATAGAGGATGTTCCTAGGCTCCATGATCAGAGGGTTGTGGGTTTGAGTCTCAATAGGTTTTCCTTGAGCCTTAAGGTACTGTCCCTAACACCCCGGGCACTGGATGTGTGGCTGCCCTTCAACTAGACAGTGTCTTGCATAGCTGGTCTCACTACCGTCCTGTATACCTTTCCTTTCACTCTTGCTGGTACCCGTTGTTCACAGACCACTGTGCCAATAAGACTTATAAGTGTAAATGAGCTCTTTTCTAATTGCCTACCTCATTAATAAATGATTACAACAATCTCAGTTTAAACAAGCACCATTTAGGCTGAACTGAACTGGTTTTTGTGACCTCACAAATACTGTGAATTTAAAAACGGGCCTGTTTTTCATCTTATGTGAACTGAAAAGTGAATGGTGTGTTGAGAGAGGGAAGTTTCCACAATAGGGCACCTCTAATTGTAAGATTTACATGTGAACACTTGCGAACAAAACCTACGATGCGCATGGTGTGGTTTCTGAACTCTGCACATTTCCTCTACAACCAAAGCACAGTTGGGTACGAAATTACAAGATCAACATTAAACACCTCAGTGAGCCTGACAAGGCAAAATCCCCCACTCTCTCAGCCAGAGCTGTGACGGTGGTTACTGGCCTCACAGTTTTGGCTCTATGTGGCCTCGGAGCTGCTCTCTACAGCTGGTTCCTGATCTAATACATTTAAAATGTTTGGCTGAGGAACTCTGTGTTTATGAGGGCTCTGCGGAGGAGCTCTGACATCACCGGTTGATCTGATGACTTTTATATGCTCTGTGATGATGTCAGCGGCCAAATGCCTGGTCCTTACAGTGATGTGTGGCCCCAGTGATCGAATGTGTGTGTCGCTTCCTAGCAACATTGTGCGTAAAATTCTCATTTCGGCGTATGAAGGCAGGGAGCTGTTTTGGAGTTTTTACATCTTAGTCAGTGCAATTTTGTAGATTGTGATTCCGGCTTTCGCTCCATTCTTGGGACGATGACTGCATTTTGTGTCCAAGTAATGCTGCGGTGTTTTGCAACATAATTTTCTAAAAACTGCTCCTCTGCACTGACAACACTTATGTAAATAAAGGCAAATAAAATTCCTACAGACCACATAGGTTGTGTGTGAGTGGAAAGTTTATTGTAGAAATAAATGGTTAAAAAATAAGCAAAAGAGAAACTCTTTTAGAAATGAGGATGTTGGAGGGACAGCTCAAGTTGGACGTTTTGGAGACAAAGTTAGAGAAGCAAGGTTGCGTTGGTTTGGACATGTCCAGAGGAGAGACGAGGATTATATCGGGAGGAAGATGTTGAATTTGGAGCTGCCAGGAAAGAGTAAAAGAGGAAGACCAGAGAGGAGGTCTATGGACATGGTGAGAGAGGACATGCAGGTGGTCGGTGTGAAAGAAGAAGATGCAGAGGACAGGAGGAAATGGAAGCGGATGACCCGCTCTGGTGACCCCTAAACGGGAGCAGCTGAAAGAAGAAGAAGAAGAAGAAGATGAAGAAAGAGAAACTCTTTACAGAGTGTAGGTAATGGAAACAGACATCTGAAGACTCTAAATGTTGCTACATGTTATTACAAATGTATAAATACACTGTTTAACCACTGTTTCATGATTTTTGTAAGAAGGTTTGGACCTAATACATATTTGTAATTCATTCATGATTGATGGGTACATGCAGGGCCATATAAGGCAAAGAAATCCCCAAAGAAATTTGATTTTGACCACTTTTTTATGATCTACATTACATATCAACACTCTGAACACCTGCACAATGTTTTCAATTGGTTATAAAATGTTTATTTTTTGAGTTGAATGAAATGAAAGTTGACATGAAAGTTTAGAAGGAATATATTTTGCATAAGCATATGCTGATGAAGCAGTTATGAGCAGCTGTCCATCCATCCATCCATCCATTCATCCATTCTATGAGCCACTTACCAAATACCCAGGACAGATCACCAGTCCATCTCAGTGTTATAAAAGTGTTTGTTTAAATGTCTGTTCTTAGCACAGGAACAATTGTTTATATCTCCATTCACAGGCAGCAAAATCTGTTGAAAAAATGCTGGGATATTACTTTCATTTCATTGGGTGTGCATTATAACCTCTCCAACTCTGGGAGCTCTAAAAGCCTTAAAAGCATAATCAGGCATTCAGCAAGGGGGAACAAAAGTTTGCACCCTGCTGTGGATATCTGCATTTCTACTGCATGCATTAAACTGCTCTTTTAAACCTTTTTGTGCATCACCTTCAATGCTTTGAAGGACTTTGACCTTAAAGACAAGACAAATTTCAACTGGAAACTTCTAAAAAGCCATTACATGTGGTTTGTCTCATTTTATGCTGCTGGGTGGAGTTCGTAGACGGTCCATCGGTGGATGCTGTGAGATTTATTTGAGTCTATAAGACACCATTATTCTCTCCTGGTGATGTGTTGCATGATAAGGATCTTCGCTAATCTCCTCCTGAAGCTCATTTAGAGCACAGTCTTGAAAAATTGCTCAGGCCAGTGATAGTAATTTCCCTTAAAGTGACAAATGTGTGCAATAAGCTTGAACACGGTATTAGCTTTTGTTCTGCTGTTCGGAATTCGAGCAGCAGATTCATGACTGGAGGAAAAAAAAGAATGAAAGAGAGACAAATGACTCAGATCACTCATATAGCGTAAGAATGAAACACTGAGCAGTTAATATGATCGCTGATGTTGGCAAAGAGACAGTAGCTGACACTCCACTTATCGTACATTAACTTTTCACCAATTCTCCAAAATTCAGTCACTGCGACAAAGCCAAAGTGGATTTGTTGCAAAGTGGTTCACTTTAGAGACGCTTATCCATCTAGATTGATTTATGATGGTGGTGAATGGAACGAGGGGCCACTACAACACTTCCTATTGAAACCCACCAGTGAACCTAAACCCATATATAATGTTAATGATGAAGTTTTGGAGCTGTTTTGCATCCTCCTGCATGTATGCCTCCATCATGTTTAGGTTCTGAAGATGCCTTTTAGGTCATTTTCTCTTCAAAATGAATATAAACCAATATTTCAGGCATGAGGTAATATATTCATGAGCATATCTTGTTGCTGAAGCAGCTTAACGAAGCAGAAAATGCCTCAGATGTCTGGTTCCTATCCCCTCCATTGTAAAGAATTTGAGCTTTTTAAAAGTCTTTTCTTCTCTAGAATAAAACATTTCACATCAAAAGCTCTCAAAAAGACTGTGATGATGCACCACGACTACAGATAAAGTGCTTTGGTAAAAGTCTTTGGCTTAGGTAAAAGAAGTGAGTTTTTCGAAAAGGTTCAAAGATTTGTAAAAGATTTGCACATCTCACATGACTGAGCTTTTTCGTTTCAGATTTCCACCAGCGATAACTGTAGCACCTCTTTGTTTTCCTTTAAAATGTGAGTGTGAAAACAGGTGTGTGTAAGTGTGTGTGTGTGTGTGTTTTCCTTTTGAATCAAAACCACTTCCTCTCCTCCCTGCGTTCTTGCGTATGAGTCGTGTTTGAGGTCCGTTTTCTTCACCGGCGCTCTGCACACGTGTTTCACTCACACCTTCAAAACCTGTTCACCGCTGACTGTGATACTTGCCTTGTAAAGATTCATTTCTGAAAGGGCGACTCTGAATGAGCGCTGGTTTCGGGTTTGTAAGCTCGTAGGTGATGGGGGAAGTGGAGGGTTTCACCCATCATCGTTTGCGATGCGAAAAAAAAAAAAGCCCTGACTGTTTTGATAGTGGGCTGCAGCAGTTTGCAGTGCGGGCCTCCAGTTTGCCGTTACAGTGTTGTTTTGCTGGCTCGGGTTCCTTGTGGAGCGACATCATTGTGGAAGGAAGTGGAGCTGGGAGATGTTGGTGTCTCTCTGGAAAAGAGGCCAAACTCCAAATGCTCTCTGTGGTCAAATCTCACGCCACAGCCATGCAGAAAAACAAGCTGAGGCCCTGAACGCCCCGGTTGCTAATTCATCTTCATCTCACTGTTGAGCTCTCTCTCTCTCTCTCTCTCTCTCTCTCTCTCTCTCTCTCTCTCTCTCAGACACTAACACACAGTCACTTTGTGTTTCTGCAGCAATGATCTTAAAGGAATCCTTTTTTACAATTCAGTTTCCCACTTTGCCAACATGGAAACTCATTTGCACTGGAGCTGGGAGGCTGATGTAACGAGTTTTGAAAGTTTAACAACAGTTACATTGGCCAAATAAATCATCAAACCCTTCAAACAATCCTGCATATACAGCGCTGTGCAACAGTCTTGAGCCACCCCTCACATTTTGCTTCCAAAGAGTCAGACTTTCTTGTTTTTTGAAGCATCGTTGAGGATCAGTTCTCCAGAACTTCCTGGAGGATCATGTTTTTGTCTCTCGTTTTCAGTGCAGTCCCCGTGCCTGAGCTGTTTCAGAGACAGAAGCAGTGTAAGATCAGATCCACAGTGAGCAGATTAAAATGCAGTCGCTGTCCAAAGAAGAGCTCTGGAACGTTCTTCAAGAAGCGTGGAGAACTGTTCTTGAAGCTTGCCCAAGAGAAAGCCAATATGGACTTTAAAGCTGGTAGAAATTCTGCAAATGATCTTTTTTTAGCTGAATTTCTTCCAGCTGCATGAATATCACTGCGTCTGTAGCCGTATAAAGGAATGCAGCTAGTTTTAGATTTTTGCACAGACACAGTATGTCCTATGGATAGTAAAGGGCAAAGGTAAAGAACGTTGTAGGGCCCATTTTGGACCTATTTTGCGTTTTAATAGTATTATAATTAATAATAATTTTAATAAGAATAATGCCCCAAAACTACTCATAAAAGCCGAGAAACTCTCTGTGACTGCCAGTGGCAATGACTAGTAAAGCTATGCCTTCAGCTTCCACCATGAATGTCAAAGCTCATTCAAATAACAAGAACAAAAACAAGTCTGGCTCAGATTTATAGTCATCGAAAAAAATGTAACTTCCAAAAGACCTAGAGCATTTTTTTCTCATTGTAAATCAAAATGTAAAACTAAAGGTTCTAGAGGTGCTCTTAAAAGGCCTTCAGTCCAGCTCCTGAGGGCCTAACCAATGAGAGAGCTCACTACCTAACTAGTCTACAGTTAAAATAATCATGTTTTGGCAGTCTTCTGTGAGGTGTATGAAACGTTAACCCAGATTGGTTAAATAAAGGATAAAATTGTGGATATTAAGGGGCCATGCTTCTGACTCTCACCACCCACAAGGCCAATGTAGTTTCTCCAGATGTTGTTGCTGATCTCATAAAATCAACATGCTGCTGGTCTATGACTTTACAGATAATTCCTCCCACTTTGAGAACCACTAAACCTTCTTGTTTTTGACCAAAATGAAAAAGACTTCAGACAATGAACGTGTCCCGGCTGATTAATGACATTCGGGAAAACTGTGTTACAGCCCAACCATTAGTGTGTGTGTGTGTGTGTGTGTGTGTGTGTTTGTGTATTTAAGTGTGTGTGTGTGTGTTTGGGTCTATCCCCTCAGGACCTACAAACAAAGTCATGTCTGAAGGAGAGCTTTAGGTGGCTGAGTATGTTGCGCAAGACTTTGTTCTTTTCTGCAGAGTGTCAGTAATGAGGGCCAATTTGATGTGTTGGTTCAGCATCTACGCTACATTGGCCCACAGTCAGAAGGCGATTTAGCAGAAGTGGAACAAGGAATTATTGCAAAGTGCTGATTAGTGGTTTTCTGTCAGTCAGCAGCACCTGCTGCTTTTGTTGGTGTTCCTGTCAAGTGGAAGTTCATGCAGTCCTCCTCTGCAATTATGTCGTATTCTTTGGCCGCAGAAAATCGACCCCAAATGTCTATTGTTTGAGGCCGCGGCGGTAAAGCGAGCTAACTGGCGATCTCGGCATGCTCGCTGAGTTTAAGGCTGGGGAGAAGAGGTGCAGTGACATGCAGCATTGTAACCTGCAGCGGGCACAGAAAAATGTGAGCCGCTGCAATTCAGAGCAGCGATGCCTGCCTGTAGGAGCTCGGCCTGTTATGTTTCGCAGCTGCGGATGTTGTGCAATGCGAGGCTAACACACAGTGGTACTGCCTCTCCCTCTCTGGCTACACAGCTTCCAGCACTTTCCTTGAAACACTCCATATGGGCATGAGAAGTCTGTTTTTTGACTTTTGGCCCGCCATGATGACTAAGATAACTTCTGATTGGGTTTGTGCCGCTGTTTTCCTCTGTGTCCGGAGGGAATTGTGTCTTTAGCCAACAAAGCAGGGATGAAAGAATACAACTATGCATACTGCATTTCTTTGGTCACAGTGCTCCAGATAAAATTTAGACAATATGATTACAGTGTGACTTGACCTATGTGTGTGTGCAAGTGTTTGTGTGTGTGTGTGTGTGCAGGGGCCAAGCCAAGCACAATTTACTGCTTTTGTCAAGATGTTGACGTAAAGCCTTGTTTTGCAGCCTCATTATGTAAAATTGGCTAAAAAAAAAGCACACTGTCCGATCAAGACCTCGTAACTGCTTATACATTACATTAACATTTTTCTTACTCTTGTAAGTTATAATTGCATATATATATATATATATATATATATATAGCATTGGCAGCATCTTGTATTCCTTTCCTGATAGCTTAGACTAGAGGAGTCCAGCTGTAGCAGCTAATTATGATCTTTTCCCAATAAGCTGATATTGGCAGGACATTGGCTGGACTTAGGACAAGTTTTTCTTAACGTGAGGGACTCCTTATCCACATTTCGGTCCCAAAAGGCACCCTAAGCCTCCTCCCAGTCCACCGTTCATAGAAAAATAATGAACTGAGATTTATATTCTGCTAATTATGAAAGAGATAAATATGTCATGTTAAAATTAGTCTTTTTTTTTATCTTTATGCATCAGAGCTGCTGTAATGTTATAATCCTATCATGACGACTACTGTTGTATGGAAACAAGACGTGTGAAAAGTGCCAGTGCAATACCTTTTTTAGGTGTAAACGCAGTAATTCAGAGGAATGTGAAAGGATTTATTGTAGTAAAATGATTGTTTTCGATTTCTCGCCAGCGGTGGTGAACAGAAGTATGTGCCTACATCAAAACATTTTTTTTTACTACCCAGCGTAAGGGTGAACCTTCATATGTATTTGGAGTGTATCCCTCCCTGCTGCAAATGGATTTTCATACCATTCTAGGCCCAAACTTCCTCACTGCTTAAAAGATCTTAGAAGCACTAAACTAGACATCTGGTTCCAAATGTCTGCATTGTGAACAACTCTGGCTCTCCATTCTGATTCTCAAGAACTGAGCACTTCACACCAAACTGCTCTGAATGCATTTGAATCGTTAATTCTGCAGAAATGTTGGAAAAAATCAGTAGAGTTTCATGTAAAATCTCTCCTCTGGAAAGTTGGGAACATTCTTGCCCTGCATGGAGTAAAAAATGATGCACTGAATTTAGAAAAAACACAAATACTTGGCATTTTCATTACATTTAGCAAGATTTGGTTGGATGTAATACTGTTTACTCGTTTGGAAATGATCTCTAGATTAGAATCATATAAATTTATGGCATTACTTATTTCAGTGTGTATTGTGATTATCTCTCTTTCACCAGTACTGGCCCAGCCCAGGCAGAAGTTTTGGGGAAGGGGGGTGGTGGTGATGTTGGTGTAGGGGATTGCTCCATCCTCTGCTGTCAGAACGCTGCCAACTGTTGGCCGCACATCTGCTGTGCATTAAAGCCTCAAGTGCTTGGGATGATGAAATCCAATCATGGCTGGCGGGGTGAAAACTTCTGATTGGAGCTCAGGCGCTCTGGCGGCTCTGGGGCCAGCATGCTTGGCTCTTCAACAGCTGTGTGGGTTTCCCCCTCTGTTGCCATGGTTTTCCTCCAAACAAGTAAAGCATGCGTCTCGCAAAAGCATCTGGCCCACTGACTCCCAGCTTTTTCCACTCACACTTTTTCACCAGTGTTACATCATAGCTCTCTGAGCTCAGCCCCACATTCCTATTGGGCAACTCAAATCTTCTCCTGATCGCAGTTCATGTCTTATTGTCCGGTAAGCCAGGATAGAAAGCTACATGCAGTTAATTGAGGTAAATATTATGTACTGTAACTGCAAGGATACAAGCCAGGCCCATCCCCTAAGCCCTGTCCACCAAGCGTCTAGCAGACCGCCCAATAAATCTAACAAATAACAATGAATTTCCTAGGCTTGGACCACCGTCCAGGAATTTTCAATGCTGAAAACATGAAGAGACCCAACATATAATGACAGATTACAATGACTTTTAACCCTTAGTCATCAATGCCCCCATAGTACAAGAGTTCCCCAGGAGAAAACAAAACACTGTAATACGCTGACGAACCAGAGTCCCATCCAAAGCTCCTCCCTCTCAGAAAGTGAGATCTTGCAGAATTTCTCGTAAACAAGTGTGACTTTGGATGAAAACAATCCATTACCAACAGAAAGTTTTCACACTCTTTGAAGCCTGATCTTAAAATGGTTTCAGTTCAATTTTTCTTATCAAAGCAAATTTCTGGATTGTTTTGTAAATGTATTACAAAAAAAAAAAAACAACAAAAAAAGTCCCATTCACATAAGTGTTCAGCCATTTCAAATAGTGGTGAAAGCACTTTTAGTAGCAATGACCATAAATGATCTTCCTATTTTTGGAAGCTCGCGGCAGAATTTTTCAAGCTCAACCAGGAAGGATGAGGTCTTTGGTTTACAGCCTTTTTCAAATTTCCTGAGATGCTTTATTTGGTTCAAAGCTCTGGCAGGCCCACTCTAGAACTTTCACCCAAACCCAATCTTGTGTTTCCTTGCTGGTAAGTTTCTGGTTGTTGTCTTCCTGAAATGTAACCCTTCACTCCAGTCTGAGCTCGGTGGAAAAGATTTTCACCCTGGATTGCTCAATAATCTTATATATGCCATCTTTTCCACTATCCTGACCAGTGTCCCAGTTCCTGTCATAGAAGTACATCCCCACCACATGATCCTACCGCCACCATGCTTGACTGTAGGGCCAGGATTCCTCCACACACATTGATGTGAATTGGGGTCATATAGTTCATATCCAGTCTCACAATTCAGCCATGCAGGTTTATTAACAGCTCTCTTGTCCCCATGGCTTGGTTTCCACTCTGAAATACAACATGTGTTTTACAGTTTAGGATAAAATGATTTTAAACCCTCTTTTCAGCTTGGTTCTCATTGGCTAGTGTTTTTCATACACCAAGTCAACATTGTTTTCCAAAGGAGAATCTATAGAATACACTAAAAATTACATACACATTTTTAGCACATAGAAATATTTAGATCTTCTTAAAGCCTTAAGATTTTCCGTTTTCCCTTTTTTTTGTGTTTGCAGAAATTATGTTTCTTGCAAGTCTGTTTTTGATGTAGCACAGAAAAAGCCACAAAGGGTTTTTTTTTAACTGTTTTTTATGTGAATCTGATATCTCCTTCCTGTTAAGGTAGGCAGTTCTTGGCTGCATAGCATGACAAAATCAGATCGATGACTGGCTTCCAAGGCAAATGTTCACATTGCAAACTCAATTGAGTCTGTTATTCTGCCTTGGTGGTCTCGATCTTGCATTTGTAATGATACATATCTGTCAACATTTTCGGATTATAAGTAGCTGTGGTTAACCAAGGCTGATCTGTTATTGACACTAGGTAATGACCACAGTGACATTTAGGCCACATGACCACTGAGGACAGGTGTATTTTACTAGGAGAGAGGCTCAGAAACTCTGAGAAAGACCTTATTTAACTGTCGCCACAGCTCAGAGCTGTTATTCTTTTAGGGCTAAAGATCCCAACCCACTAATGTGTGCTATGGTTTTTTTCCCCAAATTGGGAATGTCATTTGGGCTCATTTTGTTGACACTAAACAGCAGGAAGTTGCAAAATGAAATTTTATTACACAGAACCAATCAACATAATTCCATTTAATGCCAGTTGTTGTTTCACGAGGATACAATGTGTTTCGCAAGCGTTATCAGAGATAAAGATTAAAGCATCATGAGTGGTGCAGGTTCGGTCGTCACTTAACTCAGAGATAAACATCACTTTGAAAGTCATCACAGTCCTGATGCTTTGCATCTTAGAACTGCTGACAAACTTTGCAGAGTAGAGTGAAGAGTGTGTGTGTGTGTGTGTGTGTGTGTGTGCGTGTGCGTGTGCATGTGCATACCGCTTGTAAAATCTTTCACCAGCTGCGCATACCACACTGGTTGGCCGCACCTGCCACAGTGCATGGAGAATCAGGTCACTCTCAAATGCACATACTGCTCTGCGGTACGGTGCACATATCGCTGCCTCCAGAGCGCTTAGTGCCAAGAATCAAAACAAGAAAACAAGAAAAGGTGTGAGCATCAGTGTGGTCTGACTCTAACCAAGGAGTTTGCTCTTCCTCTTCGTTCTCCTCTGCCGCACAAGGGCGTGGAGCTAACCAAATGAGACGTTGAGGGTAACCTGTGATTTCTTGTTGTGTTGGTGTTGTGCTGAATCTTTCCAAGCACAGTTTTAAACTGAACTGCTTAATCAGAGTACCGAGGGGACGAAAATGGGACATTTTCATAGAAATAGGCATGTGCTTTGTTGGACCATGTCAAAATAAACACATTTATAGCACAGATGCACCCCATCAAAGTGAAAAAGCAAGGCTTTCTGATTGGTGCATCTGTCTGCAAATGGTGACCCTATCATTGGGATTCTAAGGAATTTGTTGCCTCACAGCAAGATGCTCCTGCCAAGTGGGGCAGTTCAGGTCCTTTCTGTCTGTAGCTGGCATGTTTTCACCACCGTCCAAAGACATGCAGCAGGACTGGAGGTGCTAAATTGCCCGCTAGGTGTGAGTATCGTGTGTGGTTGGATGCAGCTCCCTCTCCTGCATCATTCGTCACATACTAGTCAGTCAAAATATCTCACGTAACACATGCTGGCCTTCCATTCTCCTCCCACTGTTACTGGTATAGTGTGATGAGAGGGGGAGTAGGAGGAGTCTAAAAGGTGGGACTAAACAAAAAAAATCGATGGTGATGCAGTGAAAAATTAAGCCGAACAGGTTTACAACAATTGCCTGGCCAAAAAAGTCAATTGCAACTGAGATGGCCATCCATGAGTGGAACTGAACAAGACTCAGTTGGGGGAAAATGTAAAGAATCACCTCAAAATGACATCTTTTGATGTTGGATAGTAAATAAAATGGTGTGGCGATGCAAACATCACAAGAACTGCCTCCGATCAATGAAATCTGCTCATTCTGTTTCTGTGCATCACTCAGAATTCTGAGAAGTCACTCAGAATGAGTTTGAAGGCCAGATCGGCAGAGTTAAAAGCTAATGTTCAGGCATCCTAACACCTCTCCTTTCATCATCATCATCATCATTAAGATGCTTCAATGACATTTCCGATTCTACAACAAAAGAATTGGTTTGTTTAACTCGCTAAAGGGCAAGGGCAGCGGTGGCCTAGTGGTTAGGGCGTCAGCCACATGATCAGAGGATCGGGGGTTCGAACCCCTTCCTGGTAGGTTGCCCTGAGGTACCCTTGAGCAAGGTGCTGTCCCCAACACTGCTCCCCGGGCGCTTTCAATAGCAGCCCACTGCTGCACATGTGTGTATGGGTGAAATGCAGAGAATGAATTTCCCATTCGTGGGATTATAAATAAAGGATTATTATTATTATTAAAGAAATCATTGCACTCATCAGTCCATGGAAGGGTGTCGGTCAGAAACTCTTTGGTGATAGAAACAATGAAGTAAGTAAGCCGCCATCGCTAGTGATGTTTCAGGAACACCACTCAACCTGTAACCCACCACCACGACCCACAGACCCCCCTCCAAATTGAATTCTCATTACAACTTTTGACCTGTAAAACACTATAACTGCATTTTCACAGAAAGGAGCAGTCATATGAGATAGACATAAAAGGTAAACCAAATAAAAATAAAACACAATAAATGCTGGTTGAACAGTTTGACTGTAAGGGGAAACCCTTTGTCCTCCAGTTCACCCCTTAGATGAGTAATTCAACTTCCCATTTTGGTGAACTCTCAACTCTCAACACTGCTGAGGCCTGACTAAAGAGCAAGAGCTCACACACACTGAACAGGCCTTAGTCACACACACACACACACACACAATGCAAAAATACAGCTGGAGCTAGCACTCACTGACACAGAGTGACCTACGAAAAGAGGTAGAACAAGAAGAACGGAAAGCATTGGATAACAGGATGGGGTTAAGGAGTTCAAGGGTTTAAGGTTAACCTCAACACAAGTGACACATGTTGATATTTACCCCCCCAGTGGGATTTCATTTCATCCAGTGCCAATCAAAAGTTTGAACCCATACAATCCTGTGCATAAGTTTTGAGCCACCCCTTATTAAGAACCAGACGTTCTTGAAAAACATGTCTCCAGATCTTCCTGCAGGACAAAGTTTCTCTCTCTCATTTTCAGTCCAGTCTCTGTACCTGAGCAGTTCTCCAGATCTTCCTGAAGGACAGTGATGTTGTCTCTCATTTTCAGTCCATTCTCTGTACCTGAGCAGTTCTCCAGATCTTCCTGAAGGACAGTGATGTTGTCTCTCATTTTCAGTCCAGTCTCTGTACCTGAGCAGTTTGATTGTTTTTTGTTGGTTAATCCACACAGTGATCTACGTCTGAACCTTCAAGCAGAACAAAGCATCTAACTTAAGACATGAAGCAGTGAAGAAACAGGTGCAGATGAAAAAAACCACACTTTCAATCGGGGTTTATATTCTACCGTTTCATTTATAATCTTATTTCTAGTCAAATGAAGTCCTTGCTTTTACCCTTTAAAGGGGCTTATCATGAACGTTCCTGCGAAGCATGTAAAAAAGCTTCTTTGTCTAAAAAAGCAACTTATTTAGATATATTTATGTATTTAAAAGCAGTTATGCCCCACCCTCTCACCCTGAATGCCTGGACTGAAAAGAGGGATGGGACAATAATGTAAAAGTTAGTTCTACTTGGTTTTTGGAACAGAAATCCACACACTTTAGAAATGGAGTGTAAAATGAAGGCATTGGACATGGGCTCTTTAACACCTCGCTCTCATAACTAAAGCTGTAGCGTCGGTAGTTGCTCATTGCCTTTCAAAAATTATTATCATTTAATTCCCAGTTCCACCCGCCTCCAGAACTGGGAGTACGACGGCTTGAATGTGCTTCCTTTAATGATACATGAAGCACGAACTGGCAACATGAAGCTGAACTGGCAACCTCCCAATAACAGGACTAAATATTAGTATGTGAATATTTTTTGTATATAAAAATAAGAATAATTAGCTGATTATTATGATTTTTCTTCTTCTTCTTGAGTGCAATCAAGTTGGTTCCGGCTCCCGACAGCCATATGGATGGTGTTTTTGCAGAATATCCTGTCTTCTGTTTAGGTCTACTTAATGACTTGTTTGTGATTCCTCTGATTGTAATCATCCATCTTCTAGCTCTTCCTCTTTAAGCTGCTCCGAACATGATTGTCCTCTCTAGTAAATTGGTTCTTCTGTCTGAAAGAAGAGCTTGAGTTTGGTCAGAGGTGTGTCTTTAGTCAGTAAGAGGCTTATTTGTTATTAGCCTGTTTTAGTGTTTGCTTCTTGGTGAAGTACACAAGTGCTTTACAGTTGCCTTTTCAAGCAAGCTGACACCAGAGATGCTGTATGGGAGGATGGATGGATGGATGGATGGATGGGTGGATGCATGGATGGATGGATGGACGGACGGAGGGATGGACATTCTTAAATAAGTGAAGCATTTATACAGGCTGTGTGTATAATATATGAAAATATATGATCACTATTGGTCTGACCCCTCAGGCAGGGCTCTATAAATTAAGGGTTAAAGTCCAACCTTTTTGCCTTGAACACTGTGTTCATTGTGTTTGAATTGACCTGCCCTTGCAAAAAATGCATTTACGAATAGTTGCAGCTTTTGCCCTCCACCTGTTTTCCCTCATAAAAAGAAAAGCAACGTGTCAGGTGTGCCGCAGAGCTCTGGGCAGGGACGCAGAAGAGAAGAGTGGGGCTGTTTTGTAGACGTTTAAAGGAGACCACAGGTGTTTATTGGGGTTTCAGAGTCACATACTGAACTCACAGATGGTGATCTAATCACAGCCACAATCAGCAAACACTTCAGTCCATCCCTTGTGACGGTTTACTGCAAGACATCTGCGATCTGCAAAGGTTTTCCAAGAACAAACGATGGATGGAATGCCTTTGTTTACTAATGCAGGCAAAAAAATTCCAGGACGAAAGCAGGTTCTGTGTGCCGGGACAACCATGTGACGCCTTATGCAGAAGAGCGGTGGTGAGGTCTGGGAGCTGCACAAACAAACACATACATACAGCTGTGGCTGCAGCACCATGGCAAAACTTAGTCAGTCCAGTAAAAATGCCTGCTGCAGGTGGTGTTGAAGACGGCCTGTTTTCCAGCTCTGCTTTCCAGTGGAGCACAGGACTTGAGCTGGAAACACAAAAACACATTCATCTACCAGCCTTATGAACACTGCCCTCCAGTTTGTGAAATATATTTGCTAAATTTCTGACTTTAAATATACATTGCCAGGCCATCTGAATTTAACTAAGCAAATGGATAAGAGCCTTCCATTGGATGAGTACTGATCAATACGTTAAGCAGGAATTGTTGATCGATGCAGTGGGAAGCTTTTAATTTCTTAAAAAACCATGCTGAAAGATGTATTTCTGCTTCAGTAGGAAAACATTCCTCCATCAAGCATAGAACACAGTTAAGGAGATGGCAGAAAGGACTGAAATTGGGTTCAGAACTGTCCAACACATTTAAATCCTGGAGGGATAGCGATGGACTTTGACCTTTGAGGAAGGGATATGGCGGGAAAAAATATTAATGATCGGACTTTTGGTTTGATGAAATCAAATTATAAAAAATCAACAGCAGAATTCATTTCTGTGTTTAATATCATAAGTAAAAGCATTTCGACTCAATGTGAAGAGAACTCAAGGTAGTGGGACTAAACAGCTTAAAAAAAACACTTGAGGCTAATAGTTGCTATAGTTGATATATAGTTGCTATAGAGGCTATAGTTGAAATTCAACCTCAACACAAACGTGCAGCAGGAGGCAGCTATTGACAGCGCCCGGGGAGCAGTGACGGGGACAGTACCTTGCTCAAGGGTACCTCAGGGCAACCTACTCGTGAGGGAATCGAACCGAAAATCTTCTGATCTAGGGCCTAACCACTAGGGCGCCGCCTAAAGATCAGACTCTAGAGCAACTAAGGCTCCAGAGCAATGGAAGAAGGTCACGAAATGAAAATAGTGAGCAGTAAATTTGTCCTCCGCATTTAACCCATCCAAACACACACACCAGGAACAAGAGCAGTGGGCTGCACTCGAGGAGCAGTGTTCAGCTCAGCGTTACTACAGGGACTATTAGTCTGGGACTCTAATCCACAACCCTACAATCATGAGGGTAAGTACCAAACCACTAGACCACCAGTGCCTTGTCGTATAGTCCACTGAGTCCAGAGCAAGAGGTCCACCAGGGTAAGAATACTTTTCTAGACCGTAACCTCATTCCACTGTGGAATTTGTTGGAGAAGACTCTGCCCAGCAGTCCTACTCCCCTAAAATCACTAAAAGATCTTGGTGAAATTAATCCAACCCTGTATAGAAAGAATTGTTGTGAAGATATTAAAATGAGTGACTTATATTGGCCAGGCAGCTTATGTTGTTATAAGATTTTATTCCAAATGATTTTAGGCCTTCGTCTTGGCCAAAGACACCAAATCAGAAGCTGCTGTAAGTTCTGAGAGAAGGCCTGCTGCTCAAGGCCAGTGGTCAAGTGGCAGCAGCGGTGGTCTAGTGGTTAAAGCCTAGGCCCCAGGATCTGAAGGTTGTGAGTCTAGACCAATAGGTTGCCCTGACGTACCCTTGTGCAAGGTACCATCCCTGTCACTGCTCCTTGGGTGCTACAAATAGCTGCCCCCTGCTGCATGGTGTGTCTATGGGCGAAAAGCAGAGGTTGAATTCCGTTGTTTGCTGTGCTGTGCTACACATTGACAAATGGTCACTTTCACTTTTGTGCTGGTTATGATGGTGAAGGTCATTACTAGAGCTGTTCAGAGTCCCTGTGTGGGTGCGGCCGTGGTTTGCATAGTAATATTTTTATAGACCTCAAGTTTGCCCTTAGGCTGGCTGGCAATGCAGCATTGTATCATTGCATTTAAGAGCCTATAATCTATTATCTAACGCTGCATTTTCTTGTTTGTACTCGTCTACCACAAGTATTTAATGGGCATTTTCAGGAATTATCACTAAATATAGCTCTTATATGAGAGTATGGTGCTTATTTTTAGGTGACTATGCTGTAAACGACTTATCTGATACTAAGAAAACAAACTTTTATTACAAAATTAACCTGCTCCTCCGCTTAGACCCACCAGTTGTCAGTGAAAAGCACTTGAGCTTAAAAGATTAGCTTAGCAACTGTTTCCTAGTGAACACTTAGGACTTTTAAACGACATCGTAATAAATACACTCCTGATATGGCTTTAATAAAATCTTATTCTTCTCCATTTCTTCTGGTCCTCTGCATCTTCCTTCTTAAAACAGGCCGCCTGGATGTCTTCTCTCACCACGTCCATAAACCTCCTCTTTGTTCTTCCTCTTCTCCTCTTGCCTGACAGTTCCATCCTCAACATCCTTCTCCTGATATAATCCTCGTCTCTCCTCTGGAATGGTTCAAGCCCACAAAATCTAGCCTCTGTGACTTTGTCTCTAAATTGTCCCACCTGAGCTGTCCCTCTAATATACTTGTTCCTAATTCTAATGCTCCCAACTCTAATGTCAGGATCTTCAACTTCAACCACTGCCTTTATTTTTATCAGCAACACCATCACCAAACTGTACCCGTATTTATTGATGTATTTATGAAAGTGAAAGTAAAGTGAAAGTGACTATTCTAGTCATAGTTAGTACACTGCACAGCACCGTGGCAGGGAAGGTACCTTCCTCAAGGGTACCTCAGGGCAACCTCCTGCTCTGGGATTCTAACCAATGACCTTCTGATGCTGGGGCCACTGCTGCCCTGATAACATTTACTGCCACGATAACAAGCTGTGCCAGATGTTGGGGATTAGACTGGGAATTCGTAAGTGCCAAATGTTTGGTGGTAAGATTGGGAATTTGTGAATGACAAAAGTTTGGGGATGGGGGTTGCTGATTCACTAAAAATTACAATTCCAACTATTTCCATTATCTTATACTTTTAAACCCTTTAAAGTTTTACCCTTAAATGTGGCATCAGTTATGATGATCCTGAGGCACCAGAACATCACAGCTACACAATTTAGCTAGAAATGAAAAATGTGACTGTGAAGCTAACGTCAGCCTCACCTAAAGTGGATAAAATCAGACATTACAGAGGATCATTAACAGGGAGCACTGATTCTGTCGTCCATATGAAAGCAAAAGTATATGGCGTTCAGGTTTTGGGGTCCACAGCAGATGTTTAGGGATCTGCAGGAAAGTTTGGGCCTGGAAATGACATCACATGTGTCGTCACACTTGGATGGGATCTCTATCAGCCCACCACTCCGGTGCTGCACTAGACAACTGCCTACATTACTTATGCCTAGAAACACTGCTGACCAAATGTGTAAAATTTTAAGTTCACCAGTCCTCTGGTTTGACACTTTTGGCTACAATCTCATGCTCACATACTGCTGTAAAACTACACCCTCCAGCCAAGTGACTCAACAAATTAAGGTTTGATTTTTTCATTTCACCTTCAGTGGCACAACTGCTCCATTACGAGCCCTGCTTTATATGTACTTGCAGCACTATTTAAGGTGGACTGGATTATTTCAATAAAAGAAGCTTAGTGGCATTTGGCTGCAGAGGTTAAACAGACTCCCTTCGCTCAGCCCCTCTGCAGGCTGGTCCTTTTGGCTCTGCTTTGGGTGCTTTTCCAGATGAGATCCTTGCTGCTTGGCTGCTTTAAGCACTGATGAGGCAGCTTGTGGATTTCCCCACACTGACAGAGTGTTATTGCTGTGGCCGGCAGCCTTGGTAGCACTCTAATGAAGTGATTGTTGGGCTCTGGAGGCTGTGCTGTAATCAGAACAGCCCCCTTGCTGGAAGCCCCTGTGTATACATATCTCAGCGAGACGCCTGGAGCTTTTACAGCGCCTTTGATGGACACCAAAAAAAGTCTTTTTTCATTCTGCCAATCTGTCCTCGCTGCTCGCTCTACTTCCGGATGAGAATGTTTATGGCACCAACAGACGTGGCTTCAGATGAAAAGATGAACTGTTTGGATGGATCAACAAAGCAAGCGGAAATGGGCTTAATATTGCACCGGTAGCGAAACAATCTGTCTACAGTTATCTCCAGTCTTACAGGATCTTAGTGATTGTAGTTAAGATCAAAAGAGCCTAATGAAGACACGTGCGTTTTGCATAGTGTGGGATATACATTTCATTAATTAGTCATAGTTATTCATCACATTGATTTAAAACATGTCTCCAACCCCTTAAAATGCAGTCTTTTAAGGTTAGTGACTTGTATAAAGTATATACCAATAACATGCTATGAAATGGGATTTTTTTTTAAAGTTAACATCAAATTTTCCACATTTTCCCACTTTTCTCTTAGCCCAGATATGGCTGATCTGAGCAGACATTTTTGGGTTCCAGATTCATCATCTTTATTCTAGAACCTGAATTGCAAGGCTAGCAACCATTAGGAATCAACAGCCATCACAATTATTTCTGCAAATGCAAACCCAAAATCTCCCAAACTGCAACCATTTAAGGTGTTAATGACTAGATGTGGGTTAGGACACTGTATGACTGCTTTTGTGAAAATGACCAAAAAGACAAATCTGATCCAAGAACAGTCCTCCTTAGAGCAGCCCTGGTGTGAATGGCTGCCTCCATCTGCAGTGACAGTTAATCATCCAGCATCCTTATCCACATCCACAAGTCTGATTCACCTGAATGAAGAGCTGGAAGCAGTTTAAGGGGCGTTTTTGGGACATATTGCAGAAAAGATCCAGCAATAAACCAAAGGAGCAAAATTTGGACTCCAAATAGATTCTTGGTCAATCATCTACATCTGATATGGGATGAAAAAAATTAGTGAAATATTAATGCAGTTTAGTATATAGGTCATTTTTCCTTAAAACCTCGACTTATATCTGTTCTGATTGCCCCTGAGAACCCTGCTCTCTGCGTAAAGAGTCGACAGTTCTTGCCACGACTGAACAAGTGGCGCCTGCTTTTATAGTCGTCCTTAAAATAAGCTCACGCCTATTGGCTCCTGAAAATTTCTCACTGAATCACGTCGGGCCAATTAGAGAGTAGCACTTCCTGTTCTGCGAAAGATGTTTCCTGTTGATAGGGGAATGGCGAGGGACAGCACGTTTAAGAGCTGGCAGTTTTTCTGTGACCTCTGAGAGGCCTTGCGGAAATGCTGAGGGTGATAGCAGAGAGCAGTGTGCAGCAACACATGGCGGCGTCCGCTGCTGCGTGGTGGTTTGAAAATAAACACCCGCCATGATGGGCCTCAGCTGTAGGCAGGCCTGCGCCGCATGGGCTCTGATTCAGAGAGATCCATAAAATCCTGTCCCTGCTTTAACAGGACCTCGTATCTCCAGGATGATTACTTTTACAGATTTCGGACCTCAGAAACAGCCCCAGAAGCAAACCAAACTCAGTCTCACTATTAAGTCTTTGAATTTTGTTGAATGCTTTTTGTTGAAAGGCATTTTTCCAACTGTTAAAACTCAGCAAATAAATAGAAACTGTGCACAAAAATTGGCAGAAAAATCCAAAACACAAACTTAAGGACTGTTGAGATTAACCTGCACAGACATAAAGGTTTATTCCAACAAGCATTGTTCCACTTTCTGAGCTGCGACTGAAGAAAGTAGTTCTCATGATTTTATGTGTGATGGAATAACCCTTTATAAATGCTAAGTGTCATGAAACACTGCATGACCTCTGCCATATTACCATGTTAACTTTAACAGAGATGATTTGTGAAAACACCCTCAGACTCTTCACCTTCTTTTGGACACGTTATGTTTTTATAACTGCTCCAGAAATCATCATTTCCAGTGTTAGCTGCTCATTGTTTGATCCCACCGGAGCAGAAACACGTAAAAAACAATCCTGCTGGCCGCCAAGGAAAACTGAAAGTGACTGTTTGTCATTGTGAAACACAGCACGCAGTGAAACACAATGAAATGCATCCTCTGCTTTAACCCATACTCACCGGCAGCAGGGTTTCCAGCTATTTCCAGTGCCCGGGGAGCAGTGATGGGGACGGATCCTTGCTCAAGGATACCTTAGGGCAACCTCCTGGTATTCCTGGGATTCAAACCCAAGACCTTCTGATCCTGGGACCTAGACCCTAAACACTAAACTACCGCTCCCTCAAGCAGTGGTGACTCAAAGTGATGGGCTTTATCAATAAAAATATACATTTTCAAATGTTACATCACATATACCATCATTTTCTTTGGTTTAATGCATAATAATGAATAGATTACAATTTTGTAGCTACTTTTTCAATATTGTTATCCTTCTAAATTATAAGTATATGAATTGTCACCTCATGGAAACTTCACTTGCAGATAAATTTCACAACAAAAACTGAATTCCTGTGGTCTAATGGTGGACTAATGGCAGGCAGACGTGGTTAGAGAAGCGGGTTTCGACCTGCATGTTTGGTGGTTCAGTCTCCAGGACGGGCAGGACAAATACGGTGGGGGCAGTGAGTGATCAACTCTTTCCCACATCCACAGCTGAAGTGCCCCTGGGCAAAGCGCTTAAACCCACAACGTCCTCCAGGCACAGGTATGCAGCCTCCTGATCGCTTGGTTAAATGCAGAGCTTAAATTTACTGCTTAAATTATGTTTGTTTACAATCATCAGATGCTAATTTATAGCCTTTCCTCAATTATAAGGAATAAAAACTCTTTAATCCTGAGCCAGATTCATTCCTTTTTCTTTTTCTCCACTAATTAAACCACAAAACATGACTTTAAGGAAAATAATGATTTAGAGACGGTCACAAACCACAGTTTTAATTAAGGAAACATTAAATGGAATACACTTCACACTTAGGTCCCCATTTATTGGTACACTGATGACAGTCATCCATCAGAGGTGTTTGAATGGCAATATGAAAGGCATTGTAGCACATCCAGCAATAAAGGCAGCAAGGATATTTCAGTTCCACATGTTGATCCACTTTACTGTGACTTTACCTGCATGGACATGCATGGACTTTTCTGGGGGCACCTTTTAATCAATTAAAGGGGACAAATATTCCCTGAATATATTGCACACCGAAAAACTAACTGAACTGAAATTCTCAATTAAAGAGGGGGTTTCCAGACTTTACATAAGCGGTGCTCAGAAGTTTTTGCCAGCACCCTTTGAATTTTTTACAAACAACCCCAGACGCCAGTCTGATTTACTGTACAGGAACACTGGTGAACTTCATGGTTAAGATGACACACGCTGCTGATGGTGGGAATAAAGCTCACATGTCCTCTCATGTTGGATTCCTCAGAGGTCTGTCACTGCATTTGTTCCCTCTCTCTCACAATCAACCACAGCACGCAATGTGACCTGCAGCTTCAGTCTGGTTCAGCTCTCACTGTAACTCAGGAGAACAGGGAGGTCAGGGCTGCTGTTTTCCAGCAGATCTCATTTCGTGTGAGCAGAAAGAGAGTAACATTAAGTGCTGCATTAATAAAAAATCAACGGCGACATGTAGATTACATGATTGGGCCATTTTTATAGTGTTATATTGTTCATTTATTCGTGATGTATATTTCATGTGATTTAAAGAATTGAAACATACTCGTATCAATGCGTTTATATATCATGCATTTAATAAATGCTGTGTTTATATCATATAAATCATATATACATTCGATTAGTGTATAGATCAGGCATTCAGTCAATTCTGTATATCATATCTATCATTTTTAGTGTCAATGTTCCTGCTTTTCTGAGAATGTAGCTTCCTGCTCTCCATGCAGCTCCTGGATTCTTGTTACAGTATTTTCAAAATGTGAATTTTTCATTGGCTTTTTTGCCAGTTCACCACCGTTACACTACTATTTTACAACCACAACAACAAATGCATCTTCCCAAATGATATATTTGGTTTCCCGAACACATCGGACACATTTCTGCATGACAAGCAAACCCATTATGAGCGAAAAATGTCATGCATTCCCTCTGCAGGCTGCAAACATAGGAGATGAGGCCAAAGCATTGCTAGCGATCACAATTAGCACTCTAATCACAATAGCTTCTCTTCCTTTCCTTGTTCACAGCCTGACTGCATATACAGGGGCCTTTTATTTGGGTTCAAACAATGGCCGATTACTAGCAAGTCCTTGGCTCTGCTCCCTTGTATTGTGTGGCTTGTTTGGTAACTTCTGCAGGCTGCCAGTGAGGTAATATCCTCTGCACATGAATAAACGTTTGATTTTTCCTTAGAGCTCAGAAACCAAGAACAAATTTGTATATCCAACCTTTCTGCAGCACCACTGCCTGTTACTGTTGTACTGATCTCTGTCTGCCTTTTTTGAGCATTTACGTCCTAAAGCCCACTTAAAACACTCATATGGGTGGTTTTCAGGGCTTTGTAAGCAACTGCTAACAGTACATCTTAAAGAGAGATTTCAGAAATCTGCAATAAAGTGGCAAATAGTTCAAAGTGGTTCTCCCATTTCACCCAACGTGCACTGAGATACCTCCTGCAGAACTGGTTAGGAGAAGCAGCTCAGTTAAAGGGTTGGTGTACTATAACAGCTAGACTATTTTCTAGCAAACACTATAAACATTCAAATGTTCTCACTGTGATTTCCTAAGAAGTGCTCTTAGTGTTCCTGTTCATGCTGCACGTTCAGCCTCGCATGGCTGTAGTGACCTCTGCGTTGTTCCATTTAATAGGAACACTGATAGATTTTGCTCAGAATAGTGTAACTTCCTACTTCCCTAAGGGACCATTTTATTTTTTGGACTGTTGAGCTCTATGTCGAGAGTCTGTTGATTGTTGCAGTCTGTGAGGAGGATTTCAAATGAGAATCTCTTTGAATGTGAACCTGTACGTTTCAACCTTGAGGTTAGGGACGAGGCCCCCGGATCGGCAGATCATGTGTTCGAATCCCTTACCAGTTGGTTGCCCTGGGGTACCCTTGAGCAAGGTACCGTCCCCATCACTGCTCCCTGCTGCATGTGTGGGGGTTAAATGCAGAGGAAGCATTTCATTGTACTTCATGTTGTGCTGTGCATTCACAATGACAAGTTGCCACTTTCACTACATTATCTTGAATCTTGGTTGGCTGAGAGATTTTAACCCACTGAAAAAAACTACATTTACACACATGGGACTGTACAAATCCTAGGAATATTGTATTAGTATACCAAAGATAGAGTTTTAACCTGAGCTCACATGATCAAAATACCTCAGCCCATCTCACCTGGCCTTATTGGATGAGTGTGAACTTGAATAGGGAGACCGCTTTGGTCCATAACTAGCGTGTACACATTCCGCAGAGCTGGCATACTATAGACCTGCTACTAAATATGAGTGATGACGAGTTGTGCAACAGTGTATGGCCGTTTAAAGAAGGATAACAGTAGGACAGATATATAGCTGTTTTAAGAAGAGGGATTACTGTAGGGCGAACAAGCAGTGGCTGTTGAACGAATCAGAAAAGGACTTTAGTAGATACAGTCTCGCTCATGAAAAGGCCTCCCTTGTGTCCCAAACACTGACACCTGACACCTTTACTCCAATCATGTCACATCATAGGGAAATGAATGGCATCTCATAGGCGCAGCTGTAAGTGTTTGCACTGCACACGCACAATGTGAACAGTGTTGCTGCAAATCAGAATGAATGTTTTCCATTTATCTGTTGCGAAACTGCTTCTTGTTGAGAAAATATTGGCTTGGCTTATGGCTTACAGTTCAAAGGTTGCTCAGGATCATAGCTTTTGCTACTGTGTTCCGAACCTATGGTTTATGAAGTGAAGTGGATGCAATGATTCTTCCAGACCCCACCTCCACCATTTCAAACCTATGGTAGAAGAAATAAAGGATTTGCAATGAATCCAAAGCCCACACAATCCCCTCCATAGTTTAAACTTATGATTTTAGAAGGAAAGGGTATGCCATGACTTTGGGAACAAAGGAATGGAAAGCCAGCAGCACAGGAGAACATCCATGTGTTATAATTTTGATCATCTGTCATATGGGGATAGTAAGAGTAGACCTGCCCTACATTGCAATGTTCCAGCTCATTTTGAAAGTAGAAGGACAAAAAAAGGGGTAAGAAGCTAGACTTAAGCTTTTGAGAGCACTTAACCTTCTATTTTCTAACTTGCTCAGATGATCATCAATACATTAAAGGAAACACTGGCCTGGTAGGACCAGCAAACCTCCTGAAAAGGGAAGCCCTGTGTCTATCATCATCATCGTCATCATCACCTCCAAGTATTCCTCCTGACTGTACAGTATTTGGCTGCTGAAGGAACACAGTGTATCTGATTTGTAGAGTCTTGTGTGTATGACGAATAGCCGTTTGTATGTTCTTAATGATGAGCTTCAGGAATGTACTGAGGCACTTCAGCACACGCTGTGATAGCTGTAGAAGATAGGCGTGGTATCAAGCCACGTGAGTAATGTTCACCCAACTCCCAGATAATATGTAATTAAAACAATTATGATGTGCTTTCTATCTCCATGTCTCATACATGTCTCATGTAGCACGGGTTCTGCCTTTGGTATCAGTTGATGACATCAGCTTATCATCACCCACGTAATGAAACTGGCCCTACTGAACTTGGTAACTGACGAGGAAAAAATATCGTTATTAAAGGGGCACAATTTTCCAATTTTTCTGTATGTTTGAGATGAAGACAATGTCTTTTAGAAATTTCGTTGAAATGGTTCCATGTAGAGAAATGCTGGGACTCTTAGTGGTTTCAAAAAATTGAGTCGTTTGGTGAGCCAAGTTTGCCGTTCCTGTCCCTGTTGTCTACCTCTGCATTAAAAATGTATGTTTCAGGCCAAATTTCATCACAAATATCTCAGACATTAATAGTGTATAATGTCATTTCATATAATATATTTCAGCGAGGGAGATTTTAGAGGAGTTAAATGGACGTCTGGTTTCAATTGCCATCATGACACTGTAAATTGCTTAAAATTGGAATATTTCAGATCAAAAAGGTTGTTTTGGACCGTTGAATCGACCAATTCAGAATTTTTGTCTTTGGGTAGACTAGCTGATGCAAAAAATGATTTTGATGTGACGCTGTAGTTATTTGGGATAAAGCAGTTCCGGTGTGGAAATTCTAAGAACATATTACAATTAAGCAATTTTGGTGCAGCGTGTTGGGCGGATAAGGTGAACAGACAGGATCCAGTTTTAATTATAGTTTAGGTTAACAGGTGCATTGAAGTGGCAGGTACAGTTATTGATATTGATAGTAATTGGTTTCCATGGAGAAACACAGAAAAATATCTCCAAACATCACCGGATAAAAGAAAAACCAGACTAAAACAAAAAAAAGAACAAGAGGATATCAAACAAAGTCTGAACACAGTGGACTGCTCAGAACGGACACAAAACACCCCGGGGCAAAGACGAGAGGGCACAGTTACAAACTAAACACAGGTGAGAGAGGCAGACGTGGAGAAAAAGTGCAGGGAGTGCAGGACCCGACTGGGAAGGCATGAAATAGACTTTTTATTTCACAGTTGCACTGATGCACTTGTTTTTACTTTTATTGGACGTGAAGTTCAATTTATTAAACTGCTCATTTTGAAAATCTGGCGGGGGGGGAGACTGCTTTCAGGGCAGACCTGCGATATGTTGCACGTAATCCAACTTTACAAATTGTAAAATTATAATGTCTTTCCTGGCAGCAAAACAATCAAATCCCTATCAGTTCTGCCAAGACACACCAGGCCCACATCAGGCCCGTCAAACAGCGGACCTGTTGCCCAGTAACCCAGGGTTTGTTTTGGTCTCTATCTGAAGTTCAATCGATAGGGAATGAGAAAACACACACGCGCATACACACACACACACACACACACACGCAAGAGAGGCACTTAAGCAAGCTTGAACTCTAGAAATATTTCCCCATTGCTGTTGCATTCCTCCACAATGTTTGATGGGAACCACTCGAAGGAGAAGGGTAGAAAAAAAAGTGGTGGCTGGCGAGTGTTTGCTGAGTGAGTCACTTGCGGTGTGGGTACATATTTGCGAAGGCTTCATAATCACAACATACTCACAGGCAAGCCAAGCAGGAAACACAGCAGGAACCTTTCTGGGGTGCTTATGACAAACACACACACACACACACACACACACACACACACACACACACACACACACACACACATTATTTATCCTCATACTCATTCAAGCAAAAAAATCTAGTTTGCACACTTAGTCCGAATGCAATGCTGGCTTGAGTTTGTTTTTAGTTTTGCACTGAAGCAACAAGGCTAATGTGACTTAGATGTTGGCCCAGTCATTGCCAAAACCATCACACACTTACATCAAACCCTGATGAGCTGTTGAGTAAACTCAAATAGACGTACTCATGCGGTTCCCAGAAATGGGAAGTTATGAAGCACAAATACTTCAAATACACGTACAGGTTTCTTTACTTCACCTGAGTATTCACTTTTCTGACTTTTTACTCTTGCTCCCCACATTTAACACAACTATCTTTATTTTATGTTCCTTATCTTTTCACAACAAACTGCTCGCTTTAGCTCTAGCGTTTATATTTTGCATCAATGCCATCCCAACATCCGGACCCGTTTCAGAGTAAATGGACACAGACACAGAAAAGACGTCCCTCTGTGTCCATCGGTGGAGGACAGAGTGAAGGAGAGTGAGAGAGAGGACAGGGAGAGTGGACGGTGGAGTTCAGGGTGTGTGGAGTGTGTGTCCGTGATGGAGAACTAGTAGAGACAGTGATGAAAGTGAAGCGGTGAAGTTCATGTGGATTATTTTCAGTAGATTGTTTTTATTGGAGTTGAAGTTCGAGGCTTTAATAGTCTTTAATTCTATTAATATGGAGTGAGATTCAGTTCACTTTCAGCACAGACAGACGCTCCAGACGTCCTTCAGAGGAGACACGTCTCACTCTACACTCTCAGTACACTCCTGTACTTTTACTTTACACTCTCAGTACATTCCTGTACTTTTACTCTACACTCTCAGTACATTCCTGTACTTTTACTTTACACTCTCAGTACATTCCTGTACTTTTACTCTACACTCTCAGTACATTCCTGTACTTTTACTTTACACTCTCAGTACATTCCTGTACTTTTACTCTACACTCTCAGTACATTCCTGTACTTTTACTTTACACTCTCAGTACATTCCTGTACTTTTTACTTTACACTCTCAGTACATTCCTGTACTTTTTACTTTACACTCTCAGTAGATTCCGGTACTTTTTCACTTGAACTGAGTAAAGAAGTTGAATCAGAACTACTACTTTTCCCAGAGTAATTTTTACACAAGTATTAAGTGAAAGTGACTATTCTTGTCATTGCAAGGTCACAGCACAGCAGACAGTGAACCATAATGAAATTGGACCTCTGCATTTAACCCATGCACACAAACACACGTGCAGCAGGGGGCAGTTATGAAAGCGCCCAGGGAGCAGTGACAGGGGCGGTACCTTGCTCAAGGGTACCTCAGGGCAACCTACTGGTAAGGGGTTTGAACCCACAATCTTCCAATCCTGTGGCCAACTCCCTAACCGTTAGGCCACTGTTGTTGTTTTAGTACCTCGATTTTAGGAAATTCTGTGCAATTTTTGCAACCTCTGATGGTTTCTGGTGGATCTAAACACATCAGGATAAACATTAACCACAAGATCCTTGTTTGTGTATAATATATAACATTTTTGACCATCCATATCAAACCTGAGTAAGATTTATAAATAAATCTACTTCTCTTAGAGCATTATGCAAAAGAGATATTTGCTGTTGCTAGGCAACTAGTGAAATATCATTTGAAACTTATACTGATACACTGTTGCACTAGTTACTGTTATGATGAGTCTGTTGTGCTTAATGTCTGCAAACTTGCAGTGACCCGTTATTACACCTTGCAATCAGACACTATTAACGACGCCTTTCATTTCTCCTCCACTGTTACGCTGTGGGGAAGACCCACTTGCCACAACATGCTCGTGCCTCTTTTGATCCACATGCCATGCCTGAGCAGTGGGCAACACATCAGATTTTACTGGTTACACTTCATCAGATCTTGTTTAAAAATAAATGTTCAAATGTTACATCATTTAAATGATGTAATTCAAATTATAACTAAATCTGATTCAAATGCTCACAAGAACTCCATAAATAATATTCAAAGTGCGGGGCTGAAAAAACAGAGTAAAACTGCATTTTATGTCCAAAGAGAAAAAGCTCATTAATTACAACTAGCCCTGCGTTAAAATGAAATCATACATAACAAGAAACGTTTATTTTTGATTATTTAACTGAGGTGCGTATGAACCTAAACATTGTGTCCCGCCCTTTATAGTGTTTGGCTCCAATTCATTAAGACATGCACTTACAAAATCTCTGAGAGCTCCTGAGGTTTCTGGCAGTAAGATAACTAAGATATTTGGCCTACTAGCCATATGCTATCTCTTGACCTTTCTTTTGCATTAAGTAGGTATTATAGTTATGTATAATTATATAATTATATAATTATAGTTTCAAACAAACCCACTTATAAAAATCCTCCCCAAAGCAATTTTTCAAAACGTCCTCTCACCTTTAAAACACAGCTTCAGAAGAAGCCTCTCTCTGGTCTTTAAATCAGAAAATCTCTAAAGAACACCAGGGAACCACTAATGGAAGAACAGTAGTTTATAAAATATGCAAAAAAGGTTACATTGTTTATTTTCTGAGCGCTCCTTTCGCTTTAATGCACATCAGTATGCATTTATTATTATTTTTGTTATTTTGCATCATTTTGTTTCAACTGGATAGAGAAGAGTATCAGGAGTGATCTGTGACAGATGGATACCCTCAAGAGTGAAAGGAAAGGTTTGCAGGATGTTAGTGGGACCGGCTATGTTACACGGGTTGGAGAAGGTGGCGAGCAGGAGCTGTCAGAGTTAAAGATTCACAAATATAAATGTCACACGTCAGGTGAAAAGTCAGGTAAGGTATTTCTGCTTCAGAAGAGGTCATGTTTAGGGCCTGTGGTTAAGGCTTTCATCAGTTCAAACCCTGCTGTATTAGGGGCAGACTGAGGGCATATTGACCCCCCCCCCACACACACATACACTCACACAGGCCACAAACACATCCATCTTGCCGGTCAGACCGCCACGTACCACACAATTCTTAATGAAGTCTGGAAGGGCTGCTTTTCTGTCTGCCTGCAACCATCATCAACTGTAAATACCATTTCTGCCTCAAATTACAGTTTTAGGCCTGTGCCAGGCCAACAGTTTTCCAGCCTGGTTGTGGTTACAGCGAGAAGTGTAGAAGTATTAGGGTCAAAACAATCTTTCCCAGCATGCATCAATGTCAATGCAATCACGGTCTGCACACGGGCGTGTTCGCAAGAAAGTTTTTACAGGAATTACAAAACCAATGCTTCAACACACATCCCCGCTCTTACCCTGCAGATTGTAGCTTGCTATTCATGTCAGACGTGTTTTTGTAAGAGGCGATATTTATATGCATCCAGAGAGTTCATGAATGAAAGAACTTCTTTTGCATTCTGAGAAGTTTGATGGAGAGCAGGCTTCTGGTGTATGCTATGTTTAACTTGTCGTGCTGCACTGGTGGATAGACCATTCATCTGCTTTTCAGGGGATGACTTTACTGTTTTGACAGTTACGCAAGGGCCGCTCCATGCTAGAATACATCAGATGATGGATCGGAAAGCATGAATGAGGCATGACGTTTAATCATATGTTCATAAAAATAAAGGTGCCAAAAGGCTTCCATGGAATGATGCCATAAAAGCCATAGAACTACTTTTGGGTCCCCAAGGACCCTTTCAGTGGATGCTTCTTTAAGACCCATATGTCTAAGGTAAGAAACATTTAGGAACCTTTATTTTTTAAGATATAGGTGTAACCTGAGTTTATTTCAGAGTTGCAAAACATTCCCAGCAGGTCTAGGAATAGTGAAAACCTTCCTCCTGATCTTTGTTTAACTTCCAGATTTGGAGTTTCAATGGCCTGTTTAGAAAGCCAATAAAGGTTGCTCTCCTTTGTCCTGTATGTTTATTAGGGCTGCATATTCTCTTGGAAAAGCCATGGTGCTTCTGTGAATTTAACAGCCTGCAAGATGAAGAGAGATTAACTTGAGTTACAGGTATTATTACCCTGGAACACACTCCTCTTTGCTGTTTTACTGCTTGGCTTAACTATGACCTGTGGAACTCAAAAGAGGTTTGGAAGTGAATTGAAACATGGCTGTTTGCTGTGAAAATATCTACATATATCATGACGATAACTAAGAGCTTTGAGGTTGGAATGGATGAAGAAAGGTGAATTTGGATTGGAGTGAGGGGGTAAAAACAGGTAGGGTTGGATTAGATGGAACAGCATAGCAAAGGATGGTCTGGGATGGGGTACAGCCATTGAAGGGGGAAGAAGAGATAGGACAATTGGAATGGGGTGGCTTGGTGTAGGGCTGGATGGATTGAGGAAGGGTGTGATCAGAAGGGGTAGGATGAAGGAGGAAATGATTGGGACAGATGGAATAGGAGTTCAGTGGGAAGTGGTAGAATAGGGTGAATAGCGATAAGGTAGGAATGGCGTGAAATGAGATGGGATGGGTTAGTCTTAGGTGGAAAGGATTATGTATGGTTAAGATGATGTAAAGTGGAGGGGAATGATCTGGGACGGCATAGTGTAGGATGGGACAGGATGGAATTAAGTAGGTAAGTGTAGGTTGTGATGGGCTGGCATGGCCTGGAGTAGGAAGGCATAGAATTATATGGGAAGGGGTGTAATGGAGTGGCATGGGGTAGAACTTGGTGAGATGGAGGAGATGCAGGATGTATGGTGTGATGGGGTAATTCTTTTGTAAAAGCATGGAAACATTTTACACAGTAAGAAGGCGTTGGATAGGATGGGGTAGGAGAAAGAATGAGGAATGAGGGGGGTTAGGGATGGGGTGATAGGGATCACCCAGTAGAGTGTGACTGGGTGGATGGAGGTGTGACAGAATGGAAAGAGGTTGCTCTGCTTTTAAAAAAGTGAGGTAAAGCTCACAATCCACACTTGCTGCTTTGAAGACCAGAGCATACCTCAAACTTTTACATCAAAGATCTAGATCTCTTATTGCTCACCTCACATGCTAAACAGTGGACCACCAGCATTTAACTAGATACGCATTCTAACAGAAACGAGAGCTTTACATGCCATTACACTGCTTTGCTTTAATCTTCTTTACACGCGTAACCACACTACAGAGTCATAAAACACATGAACACATGCACGCACACACACACACACACACACACACACACACACACACACACACACACACACACACACACACACACACATACTCAAATGTGTGCATGGTAACTTAGCTGAGATACTGGCTGATCTACATCCCAGAGTAGCTGAGCTAATAATGGCTCTGAAAGTCCCAGTGGAGGATCTGAATGGGTGTTAAATAAAGCCATTAAGCTCTGGAGCTACTGGTCCTCCAGAGAAGACCTGGTGTCCTGGCTGTGAAAACAGAGCAGAAGAATTTATTTTAAACAACTGCTTTCTGTATTTTCCCCTAGACCTGAGATTTTCTATATAAATCTCTATAAATATCTATATAAATCTAAAAATCTTTCATAAAAAAAAAAATATATATATATATATATATACAGTACTGTGCAAAAGTTCTAGGCAGAAAGTTCTAGGCAGTTCTCTTGCACAAAGTCAGGGATTTTGTAGGATTATAGTCGGTGTATGATCAACCAGTTTTACCAAACAGGTACTGATGATCATCAATGTCACACGGAGGAGAAATGTTTGGAACAACCGACCAGCCGAGTTCCTTCAAAAACTGCGCGCAAGTGTACCTAGGAGAATTGATGCTGTTTTGAAGGCAAAGGGTGGTCACACCAGATGTTGATTTGATTTAGATTCTCTTTTGTTCATTCACTGCATTTTGTTGACTGATGAAAATAAATGATGAACACTTCCATTTCTGAAAGCGTTCTTTGATTGCACAGTACTGTATATATATATATATCACACCATACATCCTGCATATACCAGATTCTCATAGACGTGGAAAAGACAAAATGTGCTTGAGGTATGTTTGTGCCAAAAGCATTACTTAAAAATGTCACAATATCTCAAACAGTTGCTGCAACGCAGACGACAATAACAGATTAAAGCAGCGGAGGATAAGCTGTTATGTTGGTTAGCTTGTCTTTTACAGACGTGTTTACCTTTTAAGAACATCAGCCGGCCAAAAAGACAAGCCGTGCTGTATATCCTGTGTATACATATAAAGGACACTTAGGAAAAAATTAAATAAACCAGATCATCAGTCCAAAAGCAAATGACTTATACAGTAGGGCTCAGCAGCTGCAATTACGCAGGCTAAACAGGTTATCTACCCAAAGGCATTCAGCTTAATTCAGAGTGCCGCAGACTGAGTCGGAGGTTAAAGCCCTAATCAGGAATCGCTGATTGGGTCAGTGTTTGGGACCGCAACAACAGAGGCCTTTGGGGAAGGAAAACACTACAAGACTGCACCCACTAAAATGTGTAATTATGAATGTTTACTGTGCCCTCTGTTAGTAAACTTCCAGCTGGTCCCGGGACAGTCGCGGCGCTCGTTCTGATTGGGGCTTTCATTAGCGGAGTTTAGGCCTGGTCTTCTCATCAGCAGGAGTGTTTGTCGTTTTCCGCTCATCCTTAAGTCCTCTTTAAGTTCGTGACTGCTTCAATCGAAGGAATAGGGAGCATGTAATTACTGACAACAAGACTTTTTTTTTCTTTTTTTATTTTCAAAAGTAAGAGCAAACATTTCCATTCAGCTCATCTGTTGCAGAGAAGACGCTGTCATGTTGGGCTCTGTTGACTCTGCCTTGGTGGGCTTTGAAAGCCACGCTCTTCTTGTCATCTCTCCCTCTCCCAGACCCTCTCTGCCATATTTTCTGGTCAGGTATAGACACGCAATTAGACGTGTAATTATGTGCTTCACTCAACTTCAGGTTCCAGATCTACTGCGCTCCGTTTAAAGAGGCAGAACTGGAAGAACAGACACTAATAGTGTTTTCTTTCTGCAGCGTCCAAATAACGATAAACACAGAGAAATGACAGGCATCCAGATCAAGCAAAGCGCTTGAACACATGGACAATAGTGTATGATTGGACACTTCATGGCATGAATCATGGGAGACCTCTTACTAGCGCTGGTTGTGTCACTTCTTTCATCTGAGTGCATGGATCAGTTGACAACTTTTGGCTTTCAAGAAAGACTGAAGCCAAACCAACATGCAGGAACTGATGACAGAAAGGCCCACCATGTGTTGTGCTGCCCGTATGAGTGATCAAGATCTGCTACCTAAGGTGTTAATCTGCTTTTACAAATCTCTAAATCTCCAATGCATTTAATAAAATCTGCAATTTTGGTAAAATAGTTTAACATTTCACTGTTATAAGAAAATCTCTCAAACTGTAAAGGCAGCGATGGAATTCTCACAGTTAATGAGAGCTGGCACTATACAAACTAGTCAGGCAGCTAAAAAAGAGAGGAAAACAGTGATTTATTTACTAAGCACGTAAATATATATATAAGACAATATATAAGATATCTTATGTCATAGATCAAACAGCTTCATAACTTAAGTTAGACAGCCAGTTAACATTGTAGTAAATTCTATGGCTTTCATCTGGTTTCTATCTTAAATTCCCCATTTCTGGAGCATTTTTATTACAGGCTTTATGATCATCATTCTTTAACTGAACACATTTCATTAGCATTAAATCACAGTAAGCAAAGAACTTTTATTATAGATTTATTATAGGTTTCCTTGCTGCCACCAGGAAAACATGATGGTGGTAGTGTGAGGATGTTGTGCTACTCCAGGGTGAATGCTGCATTCTGCAGAAAATCCTGCAGGAAAATATCCAGTCATTGGTCCATGATCTGAAACTCAAGCACATTCTGGTTATGCATCAGGTTAATGATCTGAATCATAAGAGTAAGTCTGCACTGGATGGTTCAAAAGCACCAAATGAAGAAATTTCTGCAAATACATGCAATTGCACCATGCTTTAAACCCACGTTTAGGGGTCGGCACAGCGAATCAACCGTCTCCATGTCTTCCAGTGCTCTGCATCTTCCTCCTTCAAACCGACCGCCTTCACATATGATTACTAACCTGCTAGAATCTGGACACTCTTTGGAAATACTGTGATTACGAGTGTACTGAAGGTCTAAAAAACTCAAACCAGAAAACCTCATCCAGCAATGCATAATTTTATCAAAAGTAAGCTGCAGAAATAGGAAAATATTGACTAAAAACAAAATAATAACTCAACTGACATAGTAAAAGTGAGTCTACCATGTTCTGATTTGTAGAGATCTGATTTCAAAAGCTGAGGTGTCAGGATTTGTTATCTTTCAGGCCTCAGGAGGACACAGGCGTCGTACAGAACGCTGCTGCTGACTGAAAATATTCAGTAGTGCTGACAGCCGTTTGAAAGCCGACAGTCTTTCATATTTACTGTACATCTGCATGTGCCTGTGATAGAGCCGAGACATCCTGTTCAAAGCGTTTTGAATGGAATCTGAGCCTGAAGGTAAGTATTGCGCCATGAGAACAGTCTGATCTTTTTGCATGTGCCAGATACAGAGTGAATGAACTAACAAAGAACAGCTTGTATAGAGAGGTGTACTGTTATTATGTCAGCCTACATTTATCAGACCTATATGAACTTATAGAAAAAACAGCTGAGAAGCCTTTGACAGAAGACGCTGGTGAGACCCAAGGTTATGACACACCTTCCGAACAGATTTTGACAGACACTTGTAATTATGCCTATTAGCTGATGCGGTTACATGCGGTTAAATAAATCTAGAGCTGGGGAAAGGCTCAGAATGAAGCTTGTTGGGAGAAGAACAATCCTGTGTTTTCTTAACCTGGAGTTTTTCAACCCTGATCCTGGAGGCACTTTTTTTCTAGTTTTCCATGCTTCCAACATTCAGGAAGCCTTTCCTGGGTTAAGGTGGGTGTGCAAGAGTTGGGGTAACACTAAAATGTCCAGGACAGAGGTTGGCATTCACTGAGCAAACCAACTTTGTTGTGAAAATATGGATCATGCATCAGATATTTGAATTTGTGAATTTCAATTGAAAATGACCGGCAAAGCTCATGATTGGCTTGCTTTTTTGAAAAAATTAGACAATAGATTCAGTGATTTATTGCAAATTGTGCAGACATTCAGGCTAAAACACAAAGAGAGGTTGCAGAGTGCCAGGCTTCTTGTAGGACGTCCCAAAGCACTTCGCTGCCTTCTGTTCTGTTTTCTGTGGAGATGATCTCACACTGTCTATGAAACTTCTCAAGTATAGGAACTCTATGAAGTTCTATGAAGCAAAGTTCTATGAAGCAAAATATGAAGAAGGGGGTGGTTCAAGACTTGGTTTGGTCAACAGTGAGAAGATTAAGCCAGTGCATGGAGAAGTTGTGAATGAGCTGGCAATGGAAAAAAAAAAATCTTCCTACTCTGCTTTTGGTTTAACTTCATGAATTCACCCCTAGCCTTCATTTAGCTTTTAGTCATACTTTGCTTTCCAGTTTATCTCAACAGCAGGGAAAATGAAGTAGGGGAATTTGGAAGAAATGAGCAAATGTGCAAGAATGCTAAACATGTTATCGAACATTAGTGCCAATGATATGTCAGCTCTAATGTCTGCAAGCCGTGATTCCTGAGCAACAAGAACTGATGGGTGAGAATCGACTGACCCTGGAGTTTGACCTGGAAATCCCTGGGAGGGGGGTGGAAGGGGGGTCTACCTTGGAGCGTCTCCTGGTGCACACCTGTACTCACAAGACAGTGTTTTGCTGATGGCGATAGAAAAATTGCCCAAGCTTCTCCATTTCTCCTGCTGTAGATTTTGGCTCGACAACGATGGGAGCTGGACGGGGAGCTGAATGCTAAGAGGAGACCTGGGGAGAACAGAGGGAGAGCAGAAAGAGGAAAGACACTAAGACAATGAGACAGTGAGAGAAAGAGAGCAAAAGCAACAAAAGAAATAAGACAGGAAGAAAGAGATGAAGAGAGAGAGAGGGGTGAGAAAAGAAGAAGAGCAGTGAGAGACTAGGAGTGGAGAGATGCAGAAAGAGAGAGCGGAGAACTAGAGAGGAAGTGGCACGAGAACAGCAAAGGTTGACAGAGAGAGAGAAAGAAAGCGAGAGGGTGCAAGAAGAAAGAGAATGAGAGGTGACAGGTGCAGAAATAGGTGATAAATATCTGTGAGAAGTAAAATGAATAAAAAAGAAAGTGACAAAAAGAGAAGAAAGTCTCTCTCTCTGTCTCTGTCTCTCTCTCTGACAGGGAGAGAGAAAGTGAGAAGGTATTGTTGCATGTTGAGGTCAGGATAATAAGCGTCACCGAGTGGGTGAGAGCAGGCCGCTCGTTCCTGCTGCTGTAAACTCTGACACTTTCCCACAGGCTCCCACTGCAGACCTGCCGAGGGGGAAAATATTTAGCTTGGAGCTTCTCCTGGGCAGCAAGGGCAGGCCAAGGCAAACCGCACGCATGTTCGTCTGCAGCGCACAGGGCCAGGCTCCTGCCAAGGCCAGGCCGGAGAAAGCGTGGCGCTCCAAACCAGCATACCGGCAGCAGAATGCGGAGTGGCGAAACATTAGAAGGATTATGTGGAAGCTTATAGCAGACGTATTCCTCTAAACAGCGCTGTGGACGGAAGAGGCATCGGTTGACCCGAAGTCTGTTGTTACAGTAAAGAGGGTTGAGTGGATCGAGGTGCTTTTTCAGGGTAATGCTATATTCCAGGACGTATAATATATTGGCTGTATGTGGGCAGAGGGCTCCAGATGGTAGTGCACGTCATTTATGGTGTCATTTTAATGAATGTTTTAATGTTTGCTAGGCTGAGCCCAGACTGCAGGATTTCAGCGATTTTTACGTGAAAACAAGCGCAGGCCTTCATATAGGCCATATCCAGTAAGAGCAGCTGATTACTAAACCTTGCAACTTACACACCAACCCAGATGAGGGGTAATCAAGGTCAGTAGTCAAGGAGACCAGGGCACGCTGATGATAAGGTCACACTGTTAATATTTTCCCAAAAGCTGAGGTTCATTACTCTAAAATGGAATACTAGTTTTGTGCATCGGCTTGGTCTGAAGCCATAACCTGTTTGAGACCCACTGTGAGCTGAGGTGAGCAAAAAATGATTTTTTTGTAATAACATTCCTCCAAACACAAGTTTCTTTTTTAGTAGAGAAGAGAATCATTTAACTCCGTGTGCTGTTACTTATGTGCTGCGCAAGCATTCATAAACATGGCATTTTGGGGCAACTTATCTTAGTGGTTTTGGGGCAGGTTGTCACAGGTTCCCAGTAAGCCTTGTTTGCAAGGAGCCGTCCTCAAAAAGCCACCCAGCAGAGCAAACAGTGGGCTCAGAATGCAGTCTGTGTAAGCTGGGACAGGACTGTAATACAGATGATGAGTGATGTCTGAGATCAGACAGCCCAGAGCCCACTGGGACTCCTTTGTATTGTTTGAATGCTTGAAAAAAATGATTTGAAGTGACTTTTCCAGTTTAAATCATCCTGACCGTCCTCCAGGACTGAACCAGTGATAAAGGGTTCATTTTGTTCAATGATTTATTAAGATTTTTTATAAGAAAAAAAAAGCCTATGTCAGTTCATTTCGGGTATTGCGAAATCTAGTTTGACCCAAAAAGTGAGAACTTACCTGCTGATGGGAAACTGTCACAAGTGCCCTCTATTTAAATGCTTATACTAAGTCTTAACCTAAATAAGATATGAAAAGCGCCCACTGATTTTCTGAGCTGCTTGTCCTGAATAGGGTCATGAGTGGTTCAAAAGCTCTCACAGGGCGACAGGTGGGGAAACACCTTGGACAGGTCACCAGTCCATGATAGGACAGACACACAGACAAACACACACATACATATTCACACCTAGGGGACAGTTTAGCATCTTCAGTCCCCTTGATGTCCATGTTTTCAGACTGTGAGAGTAAACCAGAGCACACAGGAAACACACACAGACAAACTCTACACAGAAAGGACCCAGACTGTCCCGACTGGGAGTCGAAGCCAGGACCTTCTCACGGGGAGGCGACATTTTGGTATGTAAATTGTAGCGTGATGATCTACTGATGACGTGTTACATGAAAAAGTATGAAAAGTGGGACAATATGTCCTGCTTTCCTACTTCTATGAGACTAGTTGGGGTGTCTGGTGGAGCGTGATGATTTAAGCCTGCTTACACCTGTAAAGCCTCAGGACCTGTTTGCGTCATTGGTCCAGTCCAGAATTTCAGACAGCAGACATGCTTTAGATGATCAGTTACATCTCAGTAAAGGCGAGGGGGTGGACTGGGGGGTTTGGTGGGATCTGTGTAAAATGGACCTTCCTTTAAAGGCAGCAGCAAATTTACTGGTCATTACTTTTGTTCTGGTTAAATTTCCCATAATTCCTATGATAAAAGCATAAAAACACTGGTTTAAACTCTAAGTGACGTTAAACAGCAACGGACTTCAAGTCTTCAAAGAGGCTGGCAAAGTAATGGTGCTTCACTTTGCAGGGTTTAACCACTCCAGGCCCTATCATTAGCCCTGGGGTCATCGCAGGTAATGCAGTGGCAGCATGCGCGGTTGTGGGTCTCATTCATGCGAAGTGTACAGAAATCATCCACATTTACTTTTCATTCAGCAATAATATAAATGTCTTGAAAAAACATTCTCATTATTTTTGCACTAATAATAATACATAAAAATGATTTTATGTACATAGAAAATTACAACACTTCTAACGCTGTTCATTGATGTAATATATAATGTCAGAAGGCCGTGGGTTCGAATCCCAGACCAGTAGGTTGCTTTGAGGTACCCTTGAGCCAGGTACTGTCCCCATCAATGCTCTCCGGGTGCTTAAATACCTGCTCTCTGCTGTACATGTGTGTGTGTGAGGGTGAAATGCAGAACAAGCATTTCATTGTGTCTCACCGTGTGCTGTGCTGTGTTTCACAATGGCAATTAGTCACTTTCATTTCATTTCCTCATTAAGCAGATGCTTTAATCCAATCAAAGTGAGGAACAAAATTTAAGAGAGGAGAGGTGTTCCTTCCCAGAAGAGATTAGTCTTTAAGAGTTTCTTGAACATGATGTGATGTGACCCTACTGTGATGAAGTTTCTGTGGGTAAAACATTCATCAATAATAATAATAATAATAATAATAATAATAATAAAATCATTATTTAACTTAAACATGCTTCATTGGTCACCTAAATGCCCTATTTTTTGGAGCACTAGGAACTGCGCTTTAGGCATGAAGGCTATTTTTCTTATTTTTGTTGTTATTGTTGTTGTTGTTGTCCTTGTTGTTACTCTCAGTGCCCTATATTCCCCAGATGACCCTGACGTCTTCAAAGAGTCTGTAGATGTAATGGAACTTCACATAGCTGAGGTCAGCCACCCGAGCCTCTTTCATTAGCCCTAGAGTGACCGCAGGTAAACACGGCAGGTAAACTCTGACCCATCAGCCCCCTGCCACTCTCCCCGACTGATAACATCTCTATGGCCTGTATCAGAGTCCCTTTACCGGAGACGAAGCACCTTAGAGCCTCGGCAGCCTCCGCAAGGCTCTTCCTCAAACGCAGCCTTTCAGACAGGCTGGAGACAGCTCCCTAAAGACGCCTCCATATAACACAGGCCTGCTTTTATTAAGCTAATTAGGCCACAGAGCGTAACCAGGCTTTGGGCTGGAAAAGCGCACCCAGCTGCTTGTAAAAATCACAGCTGCGGATTAGAAAGAATCTGCACCCTGTCAGCCCTCAACGCACCGCGGCCTGCAATCACGTTTTAATCAAAATAGGAGCCAGAAAAATAAAGGATAAATGATTGATGTCCTCTTTAACTGAAGACAGAGGAATAACAATGCAAGAACAACCACAAGACCATTCATCCGTAGACGAGGCTTTCTGCATCGTGTCTGTGTGTAATAATTCCATGGAGAGCTCTAGTTCTTCTTCAGCCTTTTGGGGTAAATATGTGTTGAAGGATGCAGAACTTTGGCCCGTTCTGTCACTCTGTCTATAAACGAGCATGTAGGCCTATCTACTGTTCACACAGTATTCACTTGGCCAGCCTTCACATCCTCAGACCCTCTCCTCTTCTGCAGAACTGCAGCTTGACCTTTTAACCTGAATCCTGAGACAAATAGCTGCTGGAGCTGCTTTTCTCCTATTGTGACTCTCAATGCTTTTTTAGATAATGAACAAACAGAAAACACAGGAACAAAAATGCTACACTGCTAGTAGTAGTCGTCTACTGGTCATCTTCTCCCAATGGACCAAGAAGTCACAAGTTCAAATCCTGCTTCCAGCGACACCACTACTGGGTTCCTGAGCGAAGCCCTTACCTCCAAGTTGCTCCAGGGAGAATCGCCCTCTAATATAGAAAGGGAAATCACTGCTAAAGGCCATAAATGTAAACGCTGTTGTCAGATCTCTATTTTTCCCATTATTAAAAAATCCCAGCTTCCCTTTATAGTAGACGAACCTTTCATGATGAATGAACTGACACACCTGAAACTCCAAAAAAAATACATTGGTAAATTAGCAGATTTGGTCCACCAGCTATGTTTCAATTCAGTGACCTTCATTTGAATCTCTGAGAAAATAAATGGATAATAAGCGTTTCCATAGCGATGTGAATTGTGAATAAATGAACGCATCGCATCCTTCAATTATGACAGCATGGAGATTCTTTTACACTATGATGTAAAGGACGCTCACACAATGAAGGCTCCAACTCCACACACACACACACACACACACACACACACACTAGCTGCTAATGAGGTTTTGGGATCTAGAAACAGCAGATGAGATATTCGTTTAGATAAGATTAAAAGAGACAAAGACCCCAGTGCTAGCCCTACATGCCCAAAGTAAGTGTTAATCATACATTAAGTTCACAGGCAACAAAGAATTTTTCCCTTTGGAGACACATGCTGTCTCTGAAGTATGAGAGTGTGTGTGAGAGAGAAACAGACACACAGGTGCTTCACATCTGCTACAATGGAATTCCTGTAGTTGTGAACAATGGCACTTATTTTGATCACCACTGAATGGAGTTACCCCTTTTAGATTTGACCTACTCAGCCATCCCCCCCGTCCCCGTCTCGTGTCACCCAGCAGGAATCCCATTGTGTTCACTCTGTGGGATCTGTAGGTGCTGTAAGAGTTTTAGCTCGTGGCGCACGAGTGTGAAAAATCAGCCAGGCTTTTACTCACATCCTGCTGGAGTGTGTCATTAAGCCATGATGTAAGAACTATTTCAGTCAATTGTTGAAAATTGCCCCACGATGGACTGTCTGAGGTTTTACTCGCTCCATGATAGGAGAGAATAGAATGATGCTCAAAAAAAAAAATATGGATGGATGTTAAAAATGTGTGAAAACAGAGAGGAAAGCAACGCTTATTCATGACTTGAGACCTACAGGGTTTAAACCTTGAACCGGATGCTTGTTATTCTGCAACTACTATGACATTTAAGCAAGATTCCACCATTTTCTGAAAATATTTTTCCATATTTTCACAATGAGATTTTAAGATTTTTTTAAGATGAGATTTTTCACAATGAGATTTTTTCATTCAAAGTGGATTTGGTAGGAAATGGTCCACTGGAGAGATTTCAGTGGTGGTGAATGGAACCACATGTAATGCTGATAGTAAAATAGTGATCAGTCATGTGGATGTTATGTATTTGATTCAATTTTTTAAATACATTTCTTCTCAATGTAATTATATAAGGAAACATTTGAAGTGCAGGCCTAGAGACAAACCTTTGCAGCTTAAGTTAAGAGACTTTTACTGTTTGTTTTAAGGCGAATATTTGATGTTTTCATTCAGTATTTCAGCCAGAACTCTTATATTTGCAAAATGTCAGAAAAATGATGAAAAATATTGTGCAGGATTCTTGGACTCTGTTAAGCTGCATTTTTGGTTGTGTTCCAGGCAGATGAAGTGATTTTGGTGATTCTCCTGTTGCTGGTGGTGTGCTCCAGGTTGTTTTGTTAAACGGTTAACAGTGTCAGTGTAAAACACAGCGACTAGAGAAGCACAAGCCAGTGTATTTCCTCGTGCTGGTCCCAAGCCCAGGTAAATTGGGAGGGTTGCGTCAGAAAGGGCATCCAGTGCGAAACTTTTGTTTGTCTGTGACAGCAGAGACAGATGCATTTAAAGTAGAGGTTGGATTTCATCAAGGACCCGTTCTGAGCCCATTCTTGTTTGCGATAGTAATGGACAGGTTGACGGACGAGGTTAGACAGGAGTCCCCGTTGACGATGTTTGCTGATGATATTGTGATCTGCAGTGAGAGTAGGGAGCAGCTTGATGAGAACCTTGAGAGATGGAGATCTGCTCTAGAGAGGAGAGGAATGAAAGTGAGTAGGACAAAGACAGAATACATGAGTGTGAATGAAAGGGAGGAAAGTGGAGTGGTTAGGATGGAGGGAGTGGAGGTGACAAAGGTGGAAGAGTTTACATGCTTGGGATCAACAGTGCAGAGTAACGGCGAGTGTGGAAGAGAGGAGAAGAAGAGAGTGCAGGCAGGTTGGAATGGGTGGAGAAGAGTGGCTGGAGTTATTTGTAACAGACGTACCAGCTAGAGTAAAAGAAAAGGTTTACAGGATGGTAGTGAGACCAGCTAGGCTATATACATAAAATACAGGCAGCAGAGCTGGAGGTGTCAGAGTTAAAGATGCTGAGATTTTCGATGGGTGTGACAAGAATGGACAGCATTAGAAATGAGTATGTCAGAAGGACAGCTCAGGTTGGACATTTTGGAGACAAAGTTAGAGAAGAAAGATTGATGGTTTGGACAGAGGAGCGATGAGGATTATATTGGGAGGAGGATGTTGGTGGAGTTGCCAGGAAAGAGGAGAAGAGGAAGGACAAATAGGAGATTTATGGCTGGGGTGAGAGAGGACATACAGGCAGTTGGCAGAAGATGCAGAGCACAGGAAAAAATGGAGACGGTTGATCTGCTGTGGCGACCCCTAACGGGAGTAGCCGAAAGAAGAAGCAGAAGAAGAGTGTCTCATGTTACACTCCTGTGTGTGTGAGGTCTGCAGGCGAAGCTGAAGTGCTGCCAGCTGCTCCCGATCCCCCAGCCTCTGGCTCAGGGGGAGTCATTCTGGCCGTTCATCTCCGCAATATTTCATCACGTTCCTTTGGACTTGGGAAGGTTTTCTGACTCCACATATTTTGCCTCCACAGCAAAGGACGTCATGCAAAAGCCACACAGTTGCCATTGTACTGTAAATGTGTATCTTTCCTGTAATACCATTAGCAGATTTCCTTTGTGTCCAACCTACCACCTTTGTCCAAGCTTGCTTTCTGCATCCCAGAGGTCACATGTGCGTGAGTTTACCTGTAAGCGTCCATCACTGATGCATCATGCTCTTCCCGCTATCTTCTGGCAACATTCTCTTCCTCTCTCATGACAGTGCCTGCCTTTTCCTCTTCTGCTTTATGCGCTCTGGACCTGTCAGAGGATGCAGCACTGTTAAAACAGGATGTATGCCATTATTAGATAGAGAGCTTGAAACACGTTTTTAGTATTTCTCTTTACAAAGGCAAGTGATCACCTGAGAGGCCAATGATGAAAAGTGAAAGTGACTATTCTCATCACAGCACAGCTAGCCACAACAAAATCATCCTCTGTATTTTATCCATACACACACACAGCAGGGCACAGTTATTGAAAGTACCCGGGGAGCAGTGATGGAGAAAGAACCTTGCTCAGGGGTAACTCAGGAAAATCTACTGGTCTGGGATTTGAACCCTTGACCTTCTGATTCTGGGGCCAACTCCCTAACCACTAGGCCACCACCAGCATGAAGAGTATAGCTCACATGGCCTTCACCTATTGGAGTTTGTGGACTGACTCCTATATTTTTGGAAAAATGGTGGCCCAGCCCTCCAGTCCAGTTCTTGTGACTTGCTGAATCAATGCACAGCATGTGGAGCCTTTCTCTTTCTTTCTTTTCTACAGTACCATTTGATTCCCTGACCGAGGCCCTTAACCCCAAGTATCTCATGAGAGACTCTGTCATTAGGTAATGCATCAAAATGCCACAAATGACTATAATTTTAGCTGTGCAACTTGACTCATTAGGACTGCAGAGTTTCATTCACACTCCGGTTAGTAGGGGTTGGGTTCCGACACAAGTTTAGGCTGATGCAGGGTTCAGATAGATTTTGGTAGGCCTACAGTTGGGTTTAGACTAAATATTGGTTGAACTACAGTCATGATTTGGCAAAATCTTGTTGGAACATGACCGAGGCAGAATGTTCTTGAGCTGTTTTTTTGGGTTTTTAGGTCCAATTAAAGTTAAAGCTTTATAAAGCCTGAACTGACAGCACCCGATCGCCACGTGACCTGGTGCAGGTGGTACCAGCTGTTCAGGACAGCGAGTACCCAACTTAGCAGAGGAAGTGGTCAGTGTCTGAGCCAGGCTGACCCAGGTGAACATGAGCCATTGCACTACTCAAGAGTTTAGTGAAAACTTTATAGCTCTTTGAGCTCCAGCGTGAGTCAGTTGCGAATTCATCAGCTAGCAGATGGAGACGAAGCGCTGAGTGCTTTTTCCTGCCCGGCTAAAAGAGTTCTGCCTTTTCCTGAGAGTTACAGCAGGACTCAAATAAAGTCCACACGAGCAGTCACACATGTGCTGTGGGTATGTGTGTGTGTGCGATTGCGAATTATTGTCATCAGGAAATGTACAGCATACGTCGCCTGCCTTCTACATGCAGCCTCAAGCTCTTCCAGAGAAAAGGGGCTTGTTTCGCGGTCACCATGGTGAGCGAAGCCCAAAACAGAGCTGTGAGATTTGATACACACTTAATTTCCTCCAGCTTATGGTTCCTCTTGTATGAGGGGCGCCCTCGCGGGCCCATTCCCCCATGAGAGAGCACAGGCGTGTCTGAGTGTTTTCCAGGGTATTTTCCAGCCGCCTGGACAGAGCTGGCGGGGCTACAGAGGCCCAGACAGCAGATGAATTTGGAGCTCGTTACAGGCCTGAACGTTCGGCTCCAAAACCACAGAGAAAACACTGCAGCACTATAACACAGAACACACAGCGAGGAGGATTCCCGCCTGACGGACGTCAGAGATGCCGTAACCCTGACTCTATGTGTTTGTTTATCAGTCTCTGCCAGGAGTGCATATGTGTGCATGTATGTGTGTTTATGTGTGTGTGTGTGAGAGCGCAAATGTGTATATCTGCTGATATCAAAGCTGTGAGTTTTGTTTGTGTGTGTGTGGAGGGGGTGCAGAGTGTGAACAGTGACGATGTCGGACTGGATGTGATTCCAGGTATGGCTTACAATCAGGTGGGAAGAAGGAAGATTAGTGGGGGCTTGTTTGGCTACACAGATTTTGGGACGGTGGTGAAGGTGCCATAAACCATGCCAGAAAAGCCTGCCCTCCATCCACGGACACCATCACAACTCTGACCCCGCCTTTAACCCCTCAACCCCTCAATACAAGGCCCCATTATTCAATTCTTCAGCTTTGTGCTTTTTTGCTTTTCGCTCTTATAGATGCTCTGTAGTGGAAGATGTTCTGTCGAGTGAAGAACTCATGGAGCCTTCTTTAGACCCCTAAAGCAGGGATTACTCCTATTCTGTGACTAAGCAGCTTTTTCAAAGGTGACTTTATATCGAAAGGTTAATATAGCGCATCACTGCAATCTAAGTAAAAAACATATTTTACAGTACTCCCTAAAACATGGTTCTTCAAGGGTTCCCTAGTCAAGGGAATGGTTCTATATAGAAACATGAACATATGTTTCAAACATGAAAAATAAACCACCATTTGCCTGGTTCTTGTCTAGAATGGAAACTTATTGTGAATCGTTTTATAAAAATGATTATTTCTAAAAAAGAAGGTGCAAGAAAAATGGATAAATCAAATACAGATGACATAATTATGACAAGCACTCTGTATCAGATTAAAAAAAGGAACATTTACTTACACCCTAACACTAAAGAGGAAGTAAATTATTTTATTTGAATTTTAAAAAAAGGTTCTAAGCAGGACCACTACTAAGACTTTTGTCCTAATTTTTGATGAGTGCAGAGCCTGGCTATGGAGAAGTTCTTTAGAAGAAACTTATCGATATGTGATAGTTCCTCCACAGTGTAGGATCATTTGAACCACTCAAGGGGGCCTTTATGTTGTGATGCATCTAAATATAACCCAATAATAACTGGATATTGAGATTCAATTTTGAAATTAACCTTTGATGGTTCAAGCAAAGAACCACTCACACTTCTACAGTTCAGTGGAGGCTTCCACAGACAACAGCTCAAATCAGTGTTGTCCAATGTGGACTGTAGAAAACTCTCTCTCTCTCTCTCTCTCTCTCTCTCTCTCTGACTCTCCATCTCTCCTTCACTTGCCTGCTGAGTGAGTGATATGCTTGAGTGAGTGTAATTACTTTGCCCCTATTAAGCTAAATGAGAAAAATCCTTCCAAGACCAGCCAAAAAGGTCTGTATCTTCTCTTTCTGACCCACAGTTATAGACTGAGCAGGCTTTACAAGCGAGGACAATGTAAGCCATGTTTAGCATAACTACACCTTTAACAAGAAGAGGAACTTCTTTCGTTCAAACAGTGAACAGTACAGTGAAAAAGCACCCATATTTTGCATGTGTCCCACTATGTGGTTTCATATCCTCGTCCAAACTGTGACTTAAAAAAAGACAACATGATGAAACACAACAAATAAATAATCTTATTTATTAAAAAATGCAGTTGCCCCAAAACTCTCTTTCACATCACTATGGAGAAATGGAGGCCCAGTCGCCTTTGCAGAAGTGCTCTCACACCTTTGAAGGGTTCCTGAGTGCAAACCAGAGTGCAACCAGAGTATCTCCATCAGAATCATGTCAGGACTTTAACTCCAGAACCTTAATTTTGTTTCTTTTAAGCTCTTCTGAGATTTTGCTTCAGACTTGCAGCATAACTAAACTTGAGTTTCAGATCATGAACATTCTCCTGCAGGGTTTCTGGAAAGAGGAGAATTCACTATTCTGTCAATTTTGTGCAAGTCACCCACAACCTGAAGTAGCCAACACCTCCACCCTGCCACCACCATGTTTGACTGTTGGTGTGATGTTCTTTTTGTTAAATGCTGTGTTAACTACAGTAGACATAAGAGGTCTTCTGAGAAGTTCCACTTTCAATTCATTATTCTATGAATCATTATTCCAAAAGTCTTGCAATTCTCCCACGGAGGCTATTTTTGTGGGTCTCTTTCGAAACGTGGGATCAAAAATGGTAACTTTATCTGAGGCCACAAAAATAGCCTTCGTGGGAGAATTGCAAGACTGAACAAACCTTAACTGCTTTTTCGTTTATTGTTTTATTTTCATTTTCCTGGAATAAATGACTTGATCCTTTAAAATCTGTAGTTTCTGTTGATTTATGTTGTCTTTGTCTTATGTTAATTAGAATTTTGTCTGTTATCTAAAACCAATAAATGTGACAATCATGTCAATGCAAGAGTTTAGGATCTTTCTTGGCTCTTTGTATATTTTTTCCTAAAATAGGGATCTTCTTGAAAAACGGTACTGGGTCCTTTCTATCGAAGGTTCTGTCCAATCTAGCATCAAAATGGATCCGCGATTATTACAGTTTAAAAAAAAAACTTTTTAGTACTACTAAGAACCTCTTAGCTATGAATGTTATACATTTTTTATTCATTTTAAAGGAATAGTTTGGCAAAAAACTAAAAACATTTTCCCTTCCAAATATATTTGATAAGCCTGTTTAGAAGCTCATGTGACCAGCAAGCGATGACGCTTAAAAGCTGACCAGTATTATTTAGATTGCAACTGTTACGTAATCTCTATTTTCTACGTGCATTCTGACTCTGTGTAGTATTAAAATGGACAAGATACAGTACTTTGCATATTTGGCTTCCAAAGAGCCAAGGTTGGATTGTTTAATGTGTTGTTGAGGAACAGTTCTCCAGGCTTCCTGAAGGACAGAGTTTTTGTTTTTCATTTTCAGTACAGTCCCTGTACCTGAGCTCAGAGACAGAAGCAGTGTGGGATCATCTCCACAGAGAACGAAAGAAAAATGTTGCCCATGTCCTAAAAAGAGCTTTGGAACGTCCTTCAACAAGCCTAGAACTGTTCCTGAAGACAACTCAATGAAAGCTTGACTAAGAGAGTTCAGGCTGTGCTGAAGAATAACGGTGGTCATACTAAATACAGACTTTATAGCTGGTTAGAATTAAAACTCTCTTTGTGTTCAAGATTTAACATTTGGAGATGTCACAGTAAATCACTGAACCAGGTGTCTCATGTTCCTCGAAACGAGGGCTGAGGCAAGACTTTTTCACGCGTCCATAGCGTGGTGCGCTTGTTCACGTCTCTTTGTTAGCCTTGTATCTTCTTGTAACTAAAAAAAGAAAAACTCAGACACCAAACACTCTCTAATCATCTACGTTTGTATTTATGAAAGGAATCGTGCAACTTTTGACATGATTATGAGTTTTTTTTTTATGAATACATTTGACTTCATTGCTGGATCACATGAAACAGCCTCAGGCATGATTGTTAATCATTGGCGCGTCCAAAGAAAACAGCAGGAATTGACTTTGCGCACCGATTTAGATGGGCTAAACTGCATCCTGATGGTCAATCACTGGCTGAGGAAGTCTTTTAAAATACATCACCATTTTGAAACCAAGGCAGATTTCTAAAAACAAACTAACATAACTATCCAGGTCCTATGTAGGTTCTGTAATGGACGTACCTTATGTCTCCACGCAGCCTTTTTTTCCAGGAATACAAATCAAAGGTTCTTTTCTGGAGGAATCACTTCTTTCTCATGCTGGAATGTATTGTTCCTGTATATGAGCCCCGGGGGAGCGATGGAGGATTATGGGCATATTTCTATAAACAATGACAGCCGATGCTGGCTGCTAGGCCCGCTCTTTTTTGACCCCTTGTTTCATGGATGACGTGAGAGATTAATAAAAACCAGAGACACCGCAGAGCACGGGCCATTCAGAATTGTATTCAGGTGGTCTGTTCAGGCACTTGTAGTTTAAAGTGCTCCGCTAACTCTCCCTATTCATTACTTAACAATTAGTATTGTGTTGTGATGTAAATCAAAGCAGAGCCAGACCCTGCACTGGGCCTGTAGTAAAATATGTCTTGCTTGAAGGCTTCAAAAACAGCTCCACTTGTCCTCCCCTTCCCAAGGTTCTAGCTGGGGCTCAAATTGAACACTTTTAAAGGGCGCTAGGTACTATCAGCGTCCTCCACATGTTCAAGCCGAGAAATGCAGAGATGGGAAATAAAGTGCAGAAAATAGGAAGGAGGCGTGAGAGAGAGGACAGGGAGAGTGGACGGTGGAGTTCAGGGTGTGTGGAGTGTGTGTCCGTGACGGGAGAACTAGTAGAGACGGTGATGAAAGTGAAGCGGTGAAGTTCATGTGGATTATTTTCAGTAGATTGTTTTTATTGGAGTTGAAGTTCGAGGCTTTAATAGTCTTTAATTCTATTAATATGGAGTGAGACTCAGTTCACTTTCAGCACAGACAGACGCTCCAGACGTCCTTCAGAGGAGACACGTCTCACTTTACACTCTCAGTACACTCCTGTACTTTTACTTTACACTCTCAGCACATTCCTGTACTTTTACTTTACACTCAGTACATTCCTGTACTTTTACTTTACACTCTCAGTACATTTCTATACTTTTTACTTTATACTCTCAGTACATTCCTGTACTTTTACTTTACTCTCTCAGTACATTCCTGTTCTTTTTACTTAATACTCTCAGTACATTCCTGTACATTTCATCACCTGTACTTTTAACTTGTACTTACTAAAGAAATGATCAGTATTTCTTAAGTATTTCTTAAGTCAGTAATGTGTGGATTTTGCCTCCTCTGGAGAAAAGTAACAGGATGTAGGGTGCTGTTAACAGAAACACCCCCTAAAAATGTTCAGCCTGGGCCCCTTTCCTCATTTGGCCATTCAAACGTGCCAGAATGTTTTATAAGTCTACTCTGTATTTTGTTGGAGCTCCATAATTCATCTTCTTACCTTCACCACGTCTCATCTCCAGCATGCAGCCAACCGGGAATAAGGATATAAACTGCATGGCTATGTATCAGCATATCGGTATAACTTCATTTATGCACCTGGAACTGTTTCTTGCCTCTCAAAATTGTTACATTACGACTGTTGAAGAAAAACATGCAGTATTCACAGCTTACAGTATTCACAGTATTCACACATTTTGATAATAAAAGTTGTGTAATAGTTGATATATTGTGTTTAACAGGTAATTTACCCAGGCTGAGAGACAGACGAGGAGGCAGGAGAGTGTTTTTAAATGTTATTTTTTTTTACAACAGAGGGTGTGTTGCACTTTTAATTTCTGAGGCAAAACTGAAAAATGCAGTAAAACTTTTTATTTAGTTTATGTTTAGGGATTTGTTTTGATACCAGAGGCCTCCTTTTTATTAACAGCTTAAAAAAATTGCTCTATTTGCTGTTCTCCTTTTTGTTAGCTTTTTCTGCTTTTGAAAGTGTACTTTTATGGCATTTTCATTCACTAAAATGGACATTCTGGACCTCTCACAGTTCTTCTTACTGGCTGTGATCAGGCCAAAGCACTTAGTTTCAGTAAGTCTAATATTCAAAAGAAAAATTAAAAAATCTTAGTTTTAGGGACTAAGCCCCAGGATCAGGAGGTTGTGGGTTCGAAACCCAGACCAGTAGGTTCCATGGTGCCCTGGGTGCATTAAATAACTGCTCCCTGCTGCATGGTGGGGGTTTAAAGCAGGGGATACATTTTGTTTTGGTTCACTGTGTGCTGTGCTGTGTTTCACAATGACAAAGAGTCACTTTCACTTCATATAATTTGTTATAGTATAGTGTGTATAGTAGGGCAGCGGTGGCCTAGTGGTTAGGGCGTTGGCTGGAGGATCGGGGGTTCAAACCCCTTCCCAATAGGCGCCTTGGGGTACCCTTGAGCAAGGTGCTCTCCCTGTGATGGGCTGGCAACCCCCATCCTTTTCCCTGTGTGCGCTGGGTTGGACTCCAGCCCTCCCCTGTGACCCCGTTTGGGATGAGCAGCAGAAAATGGATGGATATTGTGTATAAGAATATGCTGTGACGTGTATGCAATAATATGCTCACTCCCTCATTTTCTGAGCTGCTTGTCCTAATTAGGGTAATGGGGGGTGCTGGAGCCTATCCCAGCTCTCATAGGGCAAAAGGTGAGGAAACACCCTGGACAGGTCAGCAGTCCATTGCAGAGCAGACACACAGACAAACACACTCACACACACACACACACACACACACACACACACACCCCTATGGCCAATTTAGCATCTCCAATCCACCTGACCTGCATGTCTTTGGACAGTGGAAGGAACGGGGAGAACAAACTACACAAAATGAACCCGGACCGCCCCGCCTGGGAATCAAACCCAGGACCTTCGTGCAGTGAGGTGCCACCGTGCCGCCCTGTGAGAATATAGTGTAAATATAATATAGTGTATAGTTTATTTAAGGGTGTGGTGCATTGTTTGTATAAGAACATATTATGTAGTATATAGTATATATAAGAATATAAAACCTAAAAGTTCCTAAATTAAGACATTTTTTTCTCCAATTCTAAAATCCAATTCTTATGAACCTGCTGACTCATGACTCATGCAAGGTCTGCCATAGTTTCATGTAATAACCCCACTTCCATTATCCCTTCTTGGTGTTTGTTGTCTGTTTTGTTAAAGTAAAGGATAATGCTAAATGATCTCGAGGCAGCCATGAGGCAATTACAAGCTTAAGCAGTTAAAAAGAGCCTGGAGGGGAAATCTAGCCTGCTGTTCATGTTCATAACAACGTTAATATCTGCGCGCGAGATGCCATGCCCTGTGTAATGGTACATGCAGTTCAAAAGGCAGTTTGATATAATTACATCAGAAATGTCTGGCTTATATAACCACTCAGAACTGTGGGTAATTTTCCCACACTGATGCTATGACTGAAACAGTGAAACCCTATATGATCATGTGACCAGTTTTTAAAGCATTCATGGCAATCAGGGACTCATCTTCATTTCGTTTGAGGGTTTCATTCAGAAGGAATATTTCGGATGGCCTGAGTCACCTTCTCCATTTAGGATGGCCTAAGATTCAAATTTGTGTTTCTGGAGCAATAAAACCTAAGCATGAGTCTCATGAGGGAATGATGAATAGTTCATTTCTAACCTTTTTCTGCAAGAAGTGTGACAAGACAAAGGAGAAAACTTCCTATCAATCAAGCGTTTGGACTCATCTACTCCATAGGGTACTCCCATTTCCTTATTACAAAATGACCAACTGGCTGAATATATTTTCTCCAGTTTGGCACGACCAGTTTTCCTCACTCGCTTGAAAACACCACTGCAACTTTGTGAACTTGCCGCTAATTCAAAGCAGTGGGGAAAGCTTGGGGCTAAGTTTAATCATTTCTGGGAACTAAATAATAACTGTAATGATTTCTAGGAGCTACAATGTCTGCAAGTTCATTTTTACTCAATAGAATCTGGTCTGTGTACTGCAGCACTGCAGGAGTACCCATGTCTAAGTTTAAGACGAAAACACTCACTCACTCACTCATTTTCTGAGCTGCTTGTCCTAATTAGGGTCATGGGGGGGTGCTCGAGCTTAGCCCAGTTCTCACAGGGCAAAAGGTGAGGAAACACCCTGGACACACCTACAGACAATTTATCATCTCCAATCCAGGTCTTTGGATGATGGGAGGAAAACTGTCCCATCTGGGAATCGAACCCAGGCCATTCTCGCTGTAAGGCGACAGCACTAGACCTAGCTGTTGTGATCATGGTTCTCCAGTGTCACTGGACACATTGACGGGAACACTAACTGCCTCAGACGCATTAGCTAATGCCACAATACTTAGCAATATCCTGGGTGATGTGGGGCATTTTACCCACCTAGAAAGGTATCGCAACCTGCAATCTACAGACATTAGGGCAAATGCTTTAATTGTGGTAGCACGACCAAAGAGACCCATGGTAGATGCATGAAAATACGCCTTTTCAAACTCATCTCCAACTGCCATAGTGTTGACTCTAGGAATAGAGAAGAACTTTGAGAAGATCCCATCTTGGATTTCGTGCTAGCTTGAGCTCTTCAAGATTGTCCTGTCCCAAGAAATGCCCCAAAGCCTCTCACTTTGCTACTTGATCTAAGCCAAGCTGGGCCCTTGTGCCTTCCACCTCATAAACAGGAGCATGGAACAGGATGAACAATATATCCCCATTCTTCCATTTTACTGCTGAGCAAACACTCAGCATGGCCGCTGCTGTGCTTGGCCAGTGTACAGCTCCTCTGTGAGGTGTGGTGGCCTTACAGGCTCTGTTTGATCTGTAGTAATGTGCTCGACCTGGCTGATACAGAAGAGGATACGGTGTGTGCTTTTATGGGGACAAGGCGCCTGGCACCCATTCCAGTTCTTCTGGCTTGGTAGTTAAGATAATGAACGGGTTCAGACCTCTCAGTTTCACGTTATGTGCTCCTTGCACGTTCTACACACCCCTCACAGGGCTCGCTCAGTGACACACATAACACTGTGCCAAGAAACGCATGCCAAGCCTGAATTTCTGCAGTGCCAGCGCTTGATTTATTGGTGTTGTTTTGCTTCACAGGTTTTGCCACATGCAACCGTAAACGCTTCCCACATAGTGCTCTGATTCAGGTTAGCTTGCACATTTTGTCTTCTGTCAGGATTTTGGTAGAAGTGATTTGCTGATAAAGTGGGTCAGTGTGTGACTGAACTGAACTGAAGTCAAATAGGGCAGCGGTTGCCTAGCGGTTAGGGCGTTAGCCGCATGATCGGAGGATCGGGGGTTCAAACCCCTTCCCAATAGGTTGCCCTGAGGTACCCTTGAGCAAGGTACCGTCCCCATCACTGCTCCCCGGGCGCTTTCAATAGCTGCCCACTGCTGCACGGGTTTGAGTGTGCATGGGTTAAATGCAGAGGTCCAATTTCGTTGTGGTTCATGTGTGCTGTGCCATGACCTCGCAATGACAAGGGTTGTCACTTTCGCTTTCACTTCACTTTCATAGGCACCATGAACAAACCAGCTTTACAGGAAACATCAACAATATTAGGTTTGGTTCCCAACAGCGATATACATGTTAGGAGAACAGTGGAAACAGACTTATTTTAAACTATAAATAGAGTTTATTTATGATTTTTATGAAGGTTGAACTATTCGGCAGTCATCAGTCATTAAAAAGCTACGAAAGTGCATGTAGGTGCATCCGTGGGTTTGGGTAGCAAATAAAGTGGCTTAAGTGGCACTTAAATGGCTTTGTGTTGCTTCACAGCGTGCAGGTTCTGGGTTCAACTCCTGGCCCTGGTTAGGATCAGTGGCTAATGTATAGGTGGCTTGATACTGCAGAGATTTGGAAAAATGTTTAAAATTATTCTTTAAATCAATGCCATAGGCTTTATTTCATAGTTAATTAGAAAATTCTATGCAATTCTGATCATTTTGAGGCTTTATATGATATTCTGCTATCCTCTCTCTATTGAAAGTGAAAACGAAAGCAACAACCCTTGTCACTGTGAAATGCAGCACAGCACAACACAACAAAATTCAACCTCTGCGTTTCACCCATACACACACGTGCAGCAGGGGGCAGCTATTGAAAGCGCCCGGGGAGCAGTGACAGGGACGGTACCTTGCTCAAGGGTACCTCAGGGCAACCTACTGGTAAGGGAATCAAAGCCACAATCTTCCCATCTGGGGCAGCTCCCTAACCACTAGGCCACCGCTGCCCTCTATTAATTCATTTGCATTAATAATATAAAAATGAATATAAAATATATAAAAACGAATACGAATTTAATCAAAACCTAAATGCTGGGGCCCACTGGTGACCTGGTGGCCCAAAGCGTCAACTTATAATCCTTCTAGCGAGAAAAGGCCCTACAGCAAAAGGTAGAAATCACTCAGATCAGTCTACACTTCTGATAAAAGATGGTGGGGTGGGGGGGTCCCGTCTAGTTGACTTGAGAAACGGGATGGTTTTCTAGCAGCGAGCATGTCTCACAAGGCTGCTGTGCATCATTCCACTTTCTGCGTGGGGACTGTGGTTTGGACAGCGTTATGACAGAGCTGTCATGTCAAAGGGTGACTAGTTTTCAATTTTCATTCTTTTACAAAACTGATGTGTCTCACAAAAGGTTGTCACACCTACAGGCAAGGTGTGAAACTGTGTTACTCGGCAAACAGATTTCTATCAGCAGGGTTCTGAAAAGGCAGTGCTAATGGGGGTCATTAGTTACATTAAATCACCAGGGTTGACATCCAGAGATTAGTCCTCATGCGTTCGCTCTTCTCAGGCATTTAGGCCTGGTATTATTTCACATTCTAACTGAATTTATAACTGCTGTCTCTCAGCAAAACACTTAGCGTGGATGTGCAATACAATCCAGTCGTTTCTGCTTTCCTGCCAGACAGTGGATGAAAGTAATTATGTTGTTTTGCCTCGTCTGCATCAGTGAAGGATTAGTGGAAATATGAGAAAGTAACCCGCTGTGAGTTGCATCACCATTATGTCTGTTGGGCCTACAGGAGCCTGACTGAGGGCTATTGTGAGCGCAGGTTGCCGTGCTCTTGCCTTTGTGAGCGACAGACTGTGGTCTCTGCAGGTGACCTGAGTCCTGGTAACGCTTACTGCTACACACACACACACACACACACACTAATTTTCTTAACAATGTCATATCATGAGTTCATGCAAATGCACTATTTATTTTTGTCATTTCAGATTAAAATATATGCTCTTGGGGAAACCAAAACAAAACAAGCACTAAAACAAAGCATCTCTTCTTTTTTTCCTGTTCATTCATATATCATCACTGTCCAGAAAGGCACATTTACAGGGGAAGGAATAAAACTAAAAAATAAAATAATAGATGTGTAATATATAATATCAGGAATGTACTGAGAGTGTAGAGTAAAAGTACAGGAATGTACTGAGAGTGTAGAGTAAAAGTACAGGAATGTACTGAGAGTGTAGAGTAAAAGTACAGGAATGTACTGAGAGGTACAGTAAAAGTACAGGAATGTACTGAGAATAAAAAGTAAAAGTACAGGAATGTACTGAGAGTATAGAGTAAAAGTACAGGAATGTACTGAGTGTAGAGTAAAAGTACAGGAATGTACTGAGAGTGTAAAGTAAAAGTACAGGAATGTACTGAGAGTATAAAGTAAAAGTACAGGAATGTACTGAGAGGTAGAGTAAAAGTACAGGAATGTACTTCTGAGAGTGCAGTAAAAGCACAGGAGTGTACTGAGAGTGTAGAGAGACGCAGTTCTCTGGAAGGACGCCTGGAGCGCCTGTCTGTGCTGAAAGTGAACTGAATCTCACCCATATTAATAAGAATGCAAAGACTGCTTAAAGTTCTAACTTCAACTCCAATAAAAACAATCTACTGAAAATAATCCACATGAATCAACGCTTCACTTTCATCACCGTTTGCTTCAGCTCCTCCATCACGGACACACACTCCACACACCCTGAACTCCACCGTCCACTCTCCCTGTCCTCTCTCTCACTCTCCTTCACTCTGTCCTGCACCGATGGACACACAGAGGGACGTCTCTTCTGTCTGTTTTTGTCCATTTAGTCTGAAACAGGTCCAGATGTTGGGAAGATGATGGAGAATAAAAATAATGGAGGGTTCAACAAAATGTGTCAGGCTAAAGTAAGGATTGTGTTCTGGAAATGGAAGGAGGAGAAACAACAGATATTAGGGTTAAAATGTAGGGAGCAAAGATAAAAGGTCCTCTGGAAGTAAAATAATAAAAACTTTTTCTTTTTAACTTATTACTGTTTGGGTCTATTCTAATGATTTTTATGGCCTTCTTTCAAAATCAGGACATCAAAATAAACAAACAAACACACAGACACAGACAAACACACACACACACACACACACACACACACATATACACACACAAATCCCTTGTCTGGTAGTGATGGGCTGTCGTCTGGAGCAGGGGTCCCGCAGGCTCTATTCAGGTGAATTGGTCTCTCTCCCATAATAAAGTGAAACAGTGAGCGCTGGAGGCCTGGACTCCCCCCAACACACACCCCACAGTGAACCTGCCTCAGGTGTTTGTTTGGCCTTAAACAAACACACTCTTTGTTTGAGCAGGAATGTTTATCAGGTCGAATCAAAGCGCAGGCCTGCATGACAATACATGAGTAACGAAGGGTGCTTCACTCCTTCACATTTTCCCTTCTGTTTACCCATTTAGATAATGCAGCGGGGCCCTGCTAATGACACAAGCCCAACAACTTTAAACCCAAAGCCTTCAATAGGTGCAGATGGTCACGGAGCGGGACGCGGGAGATGGTCATTTGCATAGCCTTTAAGTTTTTTGTCTGAATGATGCAGGACCAGGGGCATCAGATGACAGTCGTAATGTTTTTTTTGTACTTCAAAGCGTAAATTTACAGATTGTTTTTCCTTTAACTAAATTCGATGAATCAGTAAAGACGTGTTCAGTGTCTGAAGATGGCCGATGGCTAAAAACAGAATAGCCTTCAGTCTATTCCGGGTAAAGGCATCATAGAGTGTCTCAAATCACACAAGCGAGTTTATTTTGGATTATTCAACAACTCATCAAGGTTTAAGTGTTTGAAGAAGTCTGCTTGCATGGCTTGTTACCTACACCGGCTTCCAAGCTTTGGTGCAAGAGCACAGAAGAAAATTTAATTGGATTTTTAGATCAGATTCAAATTTTGCAACATTTGCATCATATCTCCATTCATTTTAGATGGTGAACCTAAAAACCATGTTCTACTCAGATCCCAGTCTGAAGCCAGCCGAGTTCCTCCAGTTGCCTGAAAGCAACTGCAAACCTTGGAACAAATTCACGCTCTGACTGATCACCTGCGTCTACCATTAAAGCGTTCATCATTTTGAGTCCATTGTCCTGCTCCCAAGGCATTATGCAATTACTGTAAACCTTCTAGAAAGATTTTTTTCAGTAATTCACTTTGATTTACGGCTTTTGTGACTCAGTGTTTTGCAATTCTTAAAGGTTAGGGGCTCTGTAGTACATCATCAAAATGCTAACTACTCTCAGCGGGACGCCACTTTCCTCAAAAAAAATGAAATAACAGAATGAGATCCATTTGGCTGCTGCGTTTAAAAGATAGTTGGCAAGAACCGAGTGTCAAGGTGAGTTATATCAGTGTTTAACCACAGCAAATGTAGAACGAGCCTCATCCAACATCATAAAAACATCAGTGCTTTGCAGGTTTTGATGCTTATTGGCCTGAAAAGTTTGGAACACCTGCATGGCTGATGCTAAACTGTGACTTTACCTCATCTCACATTTGTAAATGTAATATGTGAAATGTTCATTACTGCTCAATGTTCTCGTGCGATTAGAGTGAGAGAAAAAGTTGCCCAAGCAAATGAAAGCTTCATAAATGTAGATAATACATCTAATGAAATATTTGTGGGGTCACCAGGGCTGCTGGATCCTCTCCCAGCATTCATAGGGTGAATGGCAGCCTGGACACATTGGATAAGTGTGCATATGAAAGTGAAAGGGACTATTCTGTCATTGTTTAATACAGCGAAACAATGAAAACATCTGCTTTTCACCCATCTAAACCGTGCAGCAGGGTGCAGCTATTTAAAGTGTCTGGAGAGCAGTGATGGGGATGGTGCCTTGCTCAAGGGTATCTCAGGCCATCAGATGACACACGGTACCTTGTTGAAGGGTAACTCAGGGCAACCTACTGGTCTAGGATTCGAACCCAAGATTCTGATTCTGGGACCAACTCATTTACATTTACATTTGCGGCATTTAGCAGATACTCTTATCCAGAGTGACTTCCATGTCCTAATTACAGGGACAGTCCCCCTGGAGCAATTCAGGGTTAAGGGTCTTGCTCAGGGACCCAGTGGTGGTAGTGCCAGAGGTGGGATTCGAACCTTGGCCTGTAGAAAAGTACCCTACCACTAGACAGCCACCACCCAGATCAATAGGCCCCTGTATTAGGCTTATTTGGATTTTTTTCTTTTTATTTTAACATGCACTCAGTACAAAATATGAAAAGGCTCAAATTTTCTGTTCCGTTTCTTTATGGTGAAGGTGAAAGTGAAAGTACGCAGTAGAACGTTCAAACAGTTTACTATAACATTTTTGTGCATTATTTAGTTTGGGTTTAAATATAACTAAATCAAGCCCCATAAAAGGGTTTAAAATATTATAAAATAAAGCTGAAACGTGAGATTGTGCCAAATTACGTTAAGGTTGTAGGAGCACGCAGGTAGAATGCTTTGTGATGTCAAATTTTAGAGACGAATCAGTTTTTTTCAACAGAGGATTACGGAGATCCAGGGGAGACCTGACTCTTTAATTTCCTTCAATCTCCACAAGGACTCCAGAGAAACTCATTAACGGTGACATCAGCGGGCCTTCTCATTTCAGCCTAGCGCAGCAGAGTCTAAACGCAGCAAACAGAGCAGAGCGCCTGTCATTTGCCTTTCAAATTGCAGAGTCAGTCAACGTTTGAATGGTTAGTTACTAACCTAAAATGACACGTCTCTGGTGGGTAGTGTAATTACGTGATTGGAGGCTTTACGTGTGTGTAGCGCACTGCCTTTGAGTGTGTGTGGAGGGCAGAGGGTTAAAAGTGCTTGGGTGCGGGGGCTGCGGGCTGACATGTGGCACTTACATGAAGCAGACCAAACAGTGAAAAAGCCTGCGCTCCAGAGTGTCACACACTCCTCACACACCTCACGTGTGCATCTTGCTCAACACGCAGCTTTAAGCTGGGCTGGTATGAGTTACTGGGGGAGGAATGCAGGTACAGCATCTTTGTCTAGACAGAGTGTTCGCTTGATCCAGCGTCTGCTCCCCGCAGTTGGGCCAGCGGAGTAAGCTTCAGTGCACGACCCCAGCGCAGGGACCGACCCCTATGGGTCAAAGGAAGGGGTTAAAAGAAAAAAACACTGTTCTTTGGCCATAGACATGGAGCATCTGAAAGCAATTGAGAAATTTGTTTTACGATTAGTTTCAAATATTATTTGGGAAATGAGGGGTAGCAGGGGTTAGTGCTGTCACCTCACTGCAAGAAAGTCCTGGGTTTGATTCCCACCTGGGACAGGTTCCCGTGTGCCTGCGTAGGCTTCTAACATGACCGCTGGTTTTCTCTCAAAGTCCCGAGACATGTCAGGTGGACTCGAGGTGCTAAATTGGCCCCTAAGTGTGTGTGTGTGTGTGTGTGTATGTGTGTGTGTGTGTGTTATTTTCCTACAAAGCGCTGGTGACCTGTCCAAGGTCTTTCTTTCTGCTTTTCGCCCGCCCTATGACTTCAATAGACTCCAGCACTCCAGCAACCCTCGTTGGTTTCTGCCACTCAGATGATGAATGACTGCATTGGGCAAATGCGGCCTAGAAGAGTGTTACAGGGGTCGTTCCCTCATAAATCAAAATTGGCACCGATTAGCAAGCTTAAATCTTCACACACTCAGGTCAGACCCCCAGGACCTTCAGGGAAAGACTTATGCCATCTCTAAGTGATTTTGTTCATATAAATAGCATGGTTTTCTTTTAAACTCTTCATTACTACGTTGTCAAAGTTAGAAAATGTTAAACTGCATTGAAACAGCCAACAAAAAATAATCTAGGTTAATACAGCTATGCAAGAGCTTCCATTGGTTGGGTCTTGAGAATAAGACTAAAATGCATCCTAATGCATCAGATTAATCACTACCATTATTAGACATAACTGGAATCAACCAATGACAATAATCTGGACGCTCTAAGCGTTTTGGAAGATGTACGTCTAGATAGGAACCGCAGATTTTTGGTTCATCAAGGCACTAACAGCGTAAATGTCCCCTCAAAGGTATAATTCAGTTCTTGAGGTCCAGTTGTGTATCTATGATATGTTTGTCCCTGGGGAAAGGGGCAGATTTGTGCCTATTCATAAACGGTTTTAAAGTCGACACAGAGACAGCAGGCGGAGCTGGAGGTGTCAGAGTTAAAGATACTGAGATTTTCATTGGGTGTGACGAGGATGGACAGGATTAGAAATGAGTATATTAGAGGGACAGCTCAGGTTAGATGTTTTGGAGACAAATTTAGAGAAGCAAGGTTGCGTTGGTTTGGACATGTGCAGAGGAGAGACGAGGATTAAATTGGAAAGAGGATGTTGAAGATGGAGCTGCCAGGATGGAGAGAGGTGATGAGAGAGGACATGCAGGTGGTCGGTTTGAAGGAGGATGATGCAGAAGACCGGAAGAAATGGAAACAGATGATCCCCTGTTCTAAACAGGAGCAGCCGGAAGAAGAAGAAGAATAAACGGTTTAAAGTAGAAAGAGTTTACGGGATCACCTTCAAAAATAGAACTGCTGGGGAGTCTGGTGGAATCATGTTCCCTAAATAAAGGTACCCCTACTGACACAAAATAGTCCTGACACTGTATGGACACTTAGAACATGGACAATTCAATTGAATTGGTAAAACGAAATATTTCTCCAAACTGTCACTTTGGGACAACCACCGCATGGCTACTTATGCAGCTTTCAGTCCATCACCATGTAAATAAACTTTTTAACTTTTGCAGCCTTTTGTTATGCACCTTTCGGCACCTTCTGAAGATAAACCCCTTTAAAGTCTGCAAATAACATTGAACACTGCGGTTCATTCTTTATGCAAAGTCTTGCCGTTCTTCTGTATCACCTTGAGTGAAATCCTTTCCATGCATACAGAGTTGGAGGGTTTGTTTAGTGCGTTTAAAAACAGCAACGTGCACGGTGGGATTCCACGTGAAGCGTTGACGTCTGCGGTAAGAACATTCTGCAATAATGACAAGATGAAAGCCAGGGAGATTAAAAAAACAAAAAAAATAACAGGTATGAAAATATGTCATCCCGTGGCATTCATAACAACAGTGCACCTTCACCGGCGGGACACAAAGCTCCTCGCAGCTTCTCGTGGGAATCGACTGCAAAGGAATGTCTCTATGAATACACACTGTTCACAATACATACTGAAGCGAGCTGGAGGAACCGGTCCCTTTTCCATAAACAGTGATGATGGCCCACATATCTTGAAACAGTTTTTTAACCACTTGAATATTTTCCTAATAGATTTATTAGGCCTTGTCGGTGGGCTAATATTTTTCTTGACCCATTCGAAGCTGTCAGGGAGTGGGGGCTGTTAGCTGTTTTAGTGATGTAAGGTGCGTAATTTTCCGCCGTGCGGACTCACACCCCGGCCGGATTATATTGCAGTCCTCGGCTTTGAAGTCCCCCTGATTATTTGAAGTCAAATTAAACTTGCGAGGAATGTTCCTCGCCGCACCGTGTTGTCTTTCGATGGTCGTGCAGAGAGCTCATGTGTAGATCAAACTAGAACAAATTCAAGGATCTGGACTGCTGCAAGAATTTGTGGAGAGAAAAAAAAACAAACACGCACTCACACACACACACACACCACTTCAGGGCCCTTTATTGCAGACGCTTTGGTCTTGGTAGCAGGCCCACCTGCTACACTATGGGAGAGAATTGTCTGCTTGATTCTTCAGCTCAAATAAATTAACTACCAAAAGTGTGCAACAATATTTAGACATTTTTTGCATGCCTTTACCATTACGGCATGTTCAAATTAGGAGGTGACAAGATGTTAATAGATCTCTGAAGTTGTGAGTTATTTTGGAGACGTTGGAACTGTAGGATCTAAGCTGTTTCAGGTAACTACATTTTGAAAAAGATTGTTATGGTGTTCCTTCAGAAGCTGGTATATTCCTGTGTGCACTTAAATCCCCAAATGTTGCCGAATTTTCTGGATTACAACATCATTTAAGCGCCAGAAAGTGCTACATACACGGAACAACTGCAAACTGAAGTGATTTTACATGAAGTGATGCGCTTTTAAGTACTCAGTGTTTTCTCTACCTCTACCCAGAGCCCTGGACCACTACTGACCCCCCCGATTGCCACTCGAAAGACCGCTCAACAACGATCATTTGAAGGAACAAATCATTGCTTCCAGCTTTTTTTCCACTACAATCTACGCTACGTCAATTTTGAGTAAATGCATCACATTACGTGAGCAATTTCTAAATTTTTTTATACAAATCTTTATTTAACCATTAACGTAACTAGTGTAGACAATAACATTCAATAGAGCTTCTACGATCTTCTGAGACGACCCATAAATAGCAAGATGGCATCGTAGCGATGTCTGCGGTTCATTTCACTCATAAAGAGATGAAAATAGACCTGCATTCCAGGCTGAGTCACAGGTTTTAAACATCAGAAACACATGACAGACACCTGAGAACAAGCCAAGAACATGATGGAAAGTACATCTTGGAAATTCATGTTAGTTAATGAGCACATCCCTTGTTTTTCGGTACAGACAGTCTTGGTGTACAGGGCATCAGGGGTGAAAAAACAAACTCTCCAAATTTTCTGAAAAAGTTTGATGCAGTTTAACCATTTGTGCAGAAATGTACTAAATACAGCTCAATTACGGGTTATCCCTGCCCATGTCTGGACTGCTTTTTGAACAAGGCAGCCAATCAGAGCAGAGTTCATTTAAATATCTTGCAACAAAAGCAATTACTCATTCATTCATCGGTTCCCAGGTGGGGCTGGAGTCTAACCCAGTGCCAACAGGGTGAAAGGTAGGGAAATGCAGTCCAAGGCAGGGCAGATACACCCTCACACCCACCCACAGTTACACCTGTGGGGCAATTTACCCTCCCCAATCTGGGAGGAAACCCACCCAGGCATGTAGAGAACATGTACACTCCACACAGAAAGAACCCAGACTGCCCCACCTGGGAACTGACCCCAGAATCTTCTAGCTTTGAGGCGATTACCCACAGCACCCCCGTGCCACCAACGCAAAAGCAGCCTGTTCATAAAGCTGTTCATGAGGAGAGGCTGGAAAAAGTAATACACTGCTTTTGATTCTTAACATCCTTTATGTGGTTGTCAGAAGAAGATGTAGAATATTGGCCCTTTAATGTTCACCGTGCAAATATCCTCTGAGAACAGTCGGGCAACACGTTTGTGGACATTTCTGCAGTAAGCCCTGAGAAAGCCATCCTGAGGGTTCAGGTCAGGCTTGTTTTGTGCACCTTACAGCTTTGACAGCTGCTTGCCCAGAGGGAAGAAGGTGCTTTCATACATGCTTATCCAATTGATTTTCTTTTGTAATATAATAAGACCTGTTGTGTTTTCAGGAATGGATTTGGTTCAGAGTCTCAGAAAGGTGTCTGAACTTTTAACCCCACATCAGCTGCTATTAGTTTTATTTGGGAAGGTGTTGCTTTACTTTTCACCCCAGGGGATGGTGCTAGAGAGTGTAATGGTGTTACTAGCGGGACAAAAGCTTGTCTCCTCTACATGATAACTGTATGGTTTTTATTATTAACAAACTGGTTTTGTTGTTAGATAAACTGGAAAAGGTTAAGTGTAGGGTAAAAAAAGTACATTTTCTTTTCAGGTTGTCAAAATATAAGGAAACGCAACTTTGCTAGCATAAATGCTAAAAGTGCTAGCACTTCAGAGCTGACAGATGAGAGCTTTACAAAGTCACATGAAAGTGACTATTTGTCATTGTGAAACACAACACAGCACACAGTGAACCTCAGCAAAATGCATTCTCTGTATTTAGCCCACACACACCGTGCAGAAGTGGGCAACCATATCCAATGTCCAGGGAGCAGTGATGGGGACGGTACCTTGCTCAAGGGTACCTCAATGCAACCTGCTTGTCTGGGATTTAAACCCAAGACCTTCTGATCCTGGGGCCTAGTCCCTAACTACTAGGCCACCGAAGTCCAGTGATGATTACTAAATAAAAGTCCGTAGGACAAAGGCAGAATGCACTGGTGTAAATAGAAGTGAGGACAGTGGAGTGGTTAGGATGCAAGGAGTAGAGGTGGCGAAGGTGGAGGAGCTTAAGTACTTATGGTTGACAGTTCAGAGTAACAGCAAGTGTGGAAGAGAGGTGAAGAAGAGAGTGCAAGCAGGTTTGAATGGATGGAGAAGAGTAGCAGGAGTGACAGTTAGCAGCAAGAGTGAAAGGGAAGGTACACAGGACAACGTCCACTCTTCCTTTCTTCTCTCTTACATCTCCTTAAGTCTCTACTGCACCAATGGACACACCAAGGATTAGTCTGTTCTGTGTGCTCTTTTCCATTTAGGCTGAAATGGGTCTTGATGTTGGGAAAGTGATGGAAAATCTTTAAAAAATTGAGAATTCTTCTCAAACGTCTTCAAAGTAAAATAAGGAGTCTGAGAATGTAAAAAGTAGAAAGTATATTTTGCTATTGACTGCATATTTCAGCAATGGGCATCAGTCAAGATATCAGCTCTGGTAGGCTGGTAGATGTAAAAAGATTAAATATACCATTTGTTCCTCCAAACGAAAGCGTTGCTTTGCATCGTTCTTAAAGAAATCCACTTCATCAGGTTCTTACCATATAAAGTAATCAAAAACCTACGGGATGGGGAAACCATTTTGACCTGGACCACATAGTCTATGTGCAAGAAACGGCAAATACGCAGTGTAAAGAATGCTTTATCAGTTCAACCTCATTATTTAAAGCACATGACCTTTTTTTGAAACTCAGTTTGCAGCTGCAATGCAAATAATAATTCAACCTCAAAACAATCCAATCAAACTTCGGCGCCGTTTCACTTTTACACAGTTGCCGTCAACAGCTCTATGAGAGTGTGAAAGAGAATTTTAAGCAGAAAATCTCTTGCGAAGCATCTGTAACATTCAACTGCACAGTGTTTTCGACTTTACCCGAACAGACAGAAAGTCTGGTTCGAATGCTGTAAAGATTAATGATTGAGTAGTTGAGCTGAGCTCTGCCATCCTGTTATATGACCCCCTGTTTGGCTTTCTGCTTCCATAAGATGTGCTCCTTCCTTAAGCCTTGTCAAAAGCTATTGATCGAACACTTAGTAACTTTATTTGAGGACTGACTCATCCGTGCCTCAAATAAATGTTTAAAGCCAGTGTAATGTCAACACACGGCGCAATGTTTGACTCGAGTGAGAGATAACACTGTGCAGAAAGATTAATCCTTAAGCAACGTCCGTTGCTATTTTAATCGTTTGTTTGATTTTGTGTCAAATGTCCATTTGGCGTCAAACGAATTCAGCGATCCTCTTTTTAGTGACGTATTACACGCTCCAAAAGATTTATTAAGGTGGGCCAACCCTGCACTTGGAATCTGAAATCAGCTACAGTCTCACTTCAGTGCTCACTATCTTTCACTGATGTGCCGTTTGAGGCCCTGGAGGCAGCGTGTTGAGGTTTTAACATGGTCAGGATGTTGTGAGACACAGCTTTGTTGATTTAATTGTAATTTAAATGAATAATTTCGCTTTTAAGCAAATAAGGCTAATTAAGAGTATGCCATGGTTGCCAGGCAACAGGATTATTCTGACAGCTAGGGAGGGGCAAAACGGCAAAAGTTTTCTTTCAAACCATGAAGTCGTTTTAATGAAGTGAAATGCACCGAAATATTCTGTTTTTCTAAAGACTGTAAACAGCAGAAAAATGAAAAATGAAAAAAAAAGAAGAAATGAAAAATTACATTTATTTTAAGGCCATTTCTAACCATTATAAATGGAATTTTACTGCTTTCTGAATTTTGGAACATTGAGAAAGTCCTTGAGGTGCTTTTAAGAGGCATATTTAGACTCCAGCAGATTCCAAATTTAAGTCCTTTCCACACCCAGGTGACCTACACGTCTTCTGAGCTGTGTATGATCTGATGATAAAATAAATAAATGAATCAATAAAAATGGAGACGTATTGTGGAGGGATGTACCTCCACCATTAATGCGCCAATTAATGCGGCTCAGACAATCAGATCTCAGATTTAATTGCACAATAAGAAATATTAGGATATATGTAGGACACATTAAGACCCATTGCGAGTAGCTATTTACTTGCTCATCACTCCATCTTGGTGCAGCACAGCAGCCTTGGTTTTGCCATACTATGTTTAGAAGTCTTTATGTGGGATCTGTAGTTTATTTTAAGCTTGTCTTTTTACCTCAGAAAGGCTCTCTACCCCCCTGCCCCCCTCTTCATGCCCCCCGTCTGCGGAACGTACTCTCTTATTTAAAGGGAATAATCTATAAATTGCATGCTGGTTTGGACTTAATCATAACAACTCAAAGTAAATAGGTCACAATGAGTGCCTCTCTCTCCCCCCTCCTGTCCTCCTCCCGAGGGCAAATGAAAAGCACATGTGTCTCCAGGGTTTATTTTTACTCCCCTTTAAAGACATTAGGGCTAGAAAACCACTTCATGGCTCTAAAGGAGCACGTTCTGGGCCGAAAGCAGGGGGATGGAGAGGAGGAGTGACGGAGGTTTTCCTGGGGTCGTGGGGACAAAGTATAGGCTTTGCAATGTGTGCCAAATCAAAAAGGAGTGAAATTTTGAATATCGTGCAATAAAAAAAAAATCTACCACGGGATCATCTTTTGATCAACTTTTATCTGCTTAGATTTGAAAATTATGGAGAAATACATTCAGACCAACATAAGGAGTAGAAGGTACAGAAAGCTGGGCTAAAATGTAGGGAGTAAAAGTAAAACTGAATACAGACATGTGAAGGCCCTACGTGAGTACAGCTAAAAGGTATTTGGAACTAATTTTTTTTAACTAACCCACAGCTTTTTTTTAAGGGACAAGTAACATGGAAATCATTTTTTCTCACTTTTGATTCCTTTTATTTGCTCTTCCTGGTCCATATTTAGGAAATAGACCACAAAAAAGGATTTGAATCAACTCAAAAAGCACCACATTTACATATATCTGTTTGGAAAAGTACAGACGTTAAAATTAATGTGGTTAAAATACAGGAGGTAACTTAAAAAATCAGACTCAAGAACATGTACCTGAAAATTCTGCTTCAGTACAGCAATAAAGTGTTTCTAGTCTCTTCGGGCGATAAACCCTCCCTGTTCTGTTCTTAAGCATTAATGGCAATCGCACATTTGTTCCAACTGTAAGGTACACCCATGCATATCTTTGTGTGTTGAGACTGTACAGTATGTACAGTATGTAACTGTGAGCCTGGAGTCAATATTGAGCCCATATGACATGTCATCACTTGTACAAACCCATGTAGCGAAACATGAGCGAATGAAACTGAGCCTCTGGGCAAAATGTTATTTGATTTGTTTTCAGTTTTATTTGCCAACGATTTCCTATATGGGACCTGTTTTGATAGGATGATGGCATCTGCCGTTGCACGCTGCACGTAAAGTGTGTGGGTTTGTCCTGGGCTCGGGGTGAGAAATGAAAGCTTTTATTATCATAAAGTTCCTGTTTTTTGCAGTTGTCAGGGCACTCATGAAAGGACTAAACAAATATTCCTATTCCTTTTCCCTTATCGTGCATTGCTAGACAGTCTCTCAACCAGCACATCACTGACATTTGACACACGCCTCAGATCAGAAAACAAAAGCATAAGTGTGTCAAAGAAACCATGGCGTTAAATTGAGCAATGCTGGTATGCTGGCATTCTATTTTTTACATAGATGAACAACAAACACAGCGTGCACCTTTCACACCTTCACTTCAAAGAGAAATGTAAAGGTCATGCTGGTCCCAGACACATCCTGAAGATGGAGAACGCTTCTAGCTAATGCTTGAAGGGTCGTCCATTCAACACTATGACATTTTATTGACTTAATAGTTCTTGTCATTTATGATAGATGCTCATTTTGATGTCTTTCCCTTTACAATGACTCTGTTGACTTGAAACTCAATCATTAAAGAAGGAAGGAGGACAACATGGGGCCGGTTCTGAACCGGTTCCATTCTGGATTCTTTGATCCTTGGCGCCGTCTGGCGAACCAGCCTGCAGTTCCACCAGTTTGGAGCAGAACCGCTGTATTCAAGAATGGGTCATCAATGAAGGAGGGGCTACACAATGGAGAAGTATATGTGCGGTACTGTTGTGATGGTTACAACGGGAAAAAGCAACAATTTTTAGGATGCAGATGGAAACCATTAACCATTTTATGTCAACTAAACCAAATGTCGCTTCGCTTAAATCTGAAAGACTAATGTGCCAAAAAGCCAATATATAGGCAGCGTTTTAACACCTTTCTTATATATAGTTAAAAATATATATATATATATATAAAATATATTATATATGCCATGAATATATATCAAGCCACTGTAAACAGTTTAATTATGCAGGTCATTGAGTGGATTTCCAAGAATAGCTTGACCCAGCAGGCAAATGTAGCTAATGCTGGTTGGAAGCCAGTTCCTATTTATCATTATCAATTTTAAATCATATCAATAGCCACATACTAACTTTATTGATTGAGCTGAGCTGGTATCCAGTGAACACTGAATGTAGGTCAGGCCTTATGCTACAGAGTAGTGAACGAACAGGAATCCTCGTAGAGCCTCAGGTGCTTGGCACACCGTGACTGTGGAGACATACTGTTCTGGATTCACACATGCCTCTGGGCTGTATTATCATGTCAGGACAGAACTGATGTTTCCTTTCAGGTATTTCTGCATCTTCTGTAATTAAGCCCATCATTTTGGAAAATACTTAAAGCGATCGGTGTTATTTAGTGTTGAGAAATTCTGTGCATTTGGTGTTGGGCATTCATAAACAAAAATTCCTGGAAAGCTTTCCTTGAAACCTCCCTGTATAAGAAAATATTTCATAGAAGTGCTTAGGTCTCATAAACCTGAGGTTCATCTGTGTGTCACATGGTGACCCAGTATGGTGGCAGAACACTGAGGTACTGTGAGGAGAGATAACGGTGACCTTAGCTGCTCCTATGCTGGAATGACTGCTGATGTCACAGCTCAAGGTGTGCTCACACGCAAGGGTTTCCCTCAAAGAACAACGGTTGCCAGGCAGACGAAAAACAAACAGTCTCCTTAGGGGCGTTCCTTTTCCGAACTGCTCCAGAGTTATTGGGATCCAGCACTGAGAAATCTATAACAGTTAATGAGACCAAGTCGGCTTAACCTTAGAACCAACAGTGTGTCTACCCTGTGATGAACACAATTTATTACAAGAACTCTTACAAAAACACTCCACAGTGTTGGGATAGGCTCCAAAAATCCTGGAAAGGATAAGTGATTCAGAAAGGGGATGTCGGGTAAATTTTTTTTTCTTCAAAATGGGCAGACGTTCCAATAACCACCACTGCAAGCACTTCTGAATCTGAATTTCTGGAGGACTTCACATAAAACATGCTCAGAATGACTGAATGGGGGTTTAAATAAAAACATAAAAAGCATGCATGAAACATGTATTTTCAATGACTGAATGAGGCCAGCAGGTTGCCCTTAGCGAGGTATCGTCCCCAGCGCTGCTCCCTGGGGTCTGGATAAGGCTGCCCAATGCTGCATGTGTGTATGGACAGTGTGTGTGTTATATAAAAACACCAGGACCCTCGATCAGAAGCTTGTATGTTCAAGTTTCAGACCAGTAGGTTACCCTGAGATACCCTTGAGTAAGGTGCTATCCCCATCACCACTCCCTGGGATATGGCTGCCTGCTGCTTCACTTCTGTGTGTATGGATAAAATGTAGAGTCTGCTGTGGTGTCTGCACAACGACTGATAGTCACTTTCACTTCATTTGACACAGAAATGGAACATTTTATAATGAATGAGCCAACAAGCCGAGCGAATCTTGTTGCGTCCATACACATTTAAGTCCAAATGTAATTCCTTCTTCAATAAAGTTCCCATTTTTGAGACACGGACACAAGCCTGACATCTAAGCTTACGTTTCCGAGCCATTTCATAAATCACCTGATCCAAAAATAGTTTGTCGTCAGCCATTAAAGGACCTGACACAAGTGCAACAATTTAATCTTGGGTGTTGAATCTACTGGGTGGTGATTTAAAAGGCCACGTGAAGGTGTGTATGTGTGTGTGTTTGACAGCGGAGAACATATTGCAGCGTAATGGCCTTGGCCTAGCTTCAAGCCGAGTACAGTGGAAGTATAGATTGGAATGATTTATGGAGTAAATGTGATTCCAGGTACCACTTGAGTTCTGTCAATGAATAACGTAACCCGGCATTAAATGAAAGATGGAGAAGAACAAGGCTGGGGGTGGTGGCTTTAAAGTAAAGTGCATTCTCATGGCTACAGTTTCATAGAGGGAGTCAAAGCATATCATGGGCTTTGTCCACATTTTACAACTTCTTCAACTTCAGAAGCAAGTATTGGCTAGTGGAAGAACGTGTCGCCCCCTAGCAGTCAAGGTGTGCAGGCTGTACACTTGTTCCCACTAATTGTTTGTTTGTCTTTAGTTTTTACAGCATTTCTTTCTCAGTCTAATGCTCCTAAACTGTTCAGAGACAGCATCAGAGCCAGAGACAATAAATTCATACACTGTTTTGTCTTGTTTGCACATTTCCCCTCCAATTAACTGCATTTTATCATAATCCAAACATGCTGTTCCACTTCTAAATCTATCAGACATAGGACTTGCCAATAACTCCTTACCCTCTTTCCTCTCCAGAACAATGCAGTGATCATTCATTCTGTGTGTGTGTGTGTGTGTGTGTGTGTGTGTGGCCACCCAGACCACGAGCACCTCGCATTCCAGTGTCGGCCGCAGAGATTAGATAATAACATAACACTCGGCGGAAACGTCTGCAAGACAACTTTTTGCTCAAACGGCTGTAATACCAGTATCAGACAGGCAAACAGTGGGCCGGGATTTGTGAGATTGGTGGAGTGCTCTCAGACGGAGATCTGCCCACCTTCACGTATGTCAAAACGTTTCATTCTGCTAGTTAAACAGAGACGAATCCTGTCTTCTAAGGTTACAAAGGCATTTAAATGCGTGTCTTTAACGTCAATGACTTCACTTTACTCGCGTCTTTGTCTGGTACAAGACCCTTTAATGCACATGCAGGAAAAGTAGAAAATCATTCGGAAGGGCTTACAGTTGTGTGCATAGGTTTGGGTGCTCGTGCTCAATTCAGTGTAAGGACATGCCCTCTGCACAGAGACACCTCTGCACTTTTAAGCACATAATTGCATAAGTGCTGAATTTCACATGTTGGAAAAAACATTAAACACAAAAGGTTTGGCACATTTCATATTTTACGTCATGCTTTTTTTTTTTTAAATTAAACTAAATGTTACTAGAAATTGCCCCTACCCAACGTTCCGAAACAATATGACAGAGACGATTTCTCAGGACAACAGGAGAAATGGGATTGAGCCTATTTATAGCGCCATCCTGAAGCCCTGCTTAAGAGTGTTGGCACTCATTTTACCAGTTTCTCTTCTAAAATCAAGGTATTAATTGGAGAGTCAGTCCCTCTTTACTGCACTTATAGCCTCTTCTCTTCAGGGGAGGCCTTAATCTAGATGTTCAAACAAATACAGCCTGGGTCGACTGATAAATGTGTGAGGATCAGTTGTTTATATCTACATTACTGAGCTCTGATGATTGATCTGATCTGGCTCTTCACTCATGAGCTATCAGTTTTGTACTGCATTAGTATCTGTGTTTCATGGCACAGTTTTAACTTAATCGTCACTGAAAGTCACACAGCGGTCCACTTTTCAGTCAATTTCAGGAAGAAAATCTGGAGGAACATGAATGACAGCATTTCCTTTTGCAATTTCTAAAGATGTATGAATAATTCATGAACGTAGGCCTTGGTTGTAGATTCTAGTGGATCCAAAGTATATTCAATATTTAGCAATCTTCACTTTTCAAGTATTTTTCCATGTATTCTATACATCCATGAACAATTATGTTAGTGTTTATTTTGAAAATGTGAAAAAATCAGTGCGTTCCTTCTTCAGCCAGGCATGAACGTGACGCACAGTAAATAAGGGACAATGCAAGAGAGCGATGTGTGGTTTCTGAACAATCGCGCTGTCCTTTGTGTCTGTTTTCAAGAAAATCCTGGTGGTCACGTTTCACTCTGGAGCCTCAATGTTTGGCTCTGAGCCACTTCCTCCTTTACATTCCTGTGCATTTTGCACAGGAGTGGACACGGACTGTTCTGAGGCCAGTTTGCGGCCTTCATTTACCTCAGAGGCTGAAAATAGCCGTCAGGTTTAGACTGGACAGACTACAGAGGAAACCCCCCACTTTTGTCCACTATGACACAAATGACTTCTTCGTGAGAACTGACCACCAAGTTCTACGTTACCAGAGTGTAAAAAGCTGAGCTGAAAAAGCTCAATTTACATGATCCCACCATCACGCATCATGTATTTTGTGTTCAATTAGCCTAGAAGTTGACTTTTTAAGTTTTGCACCAAAGCTTATGTAGCAAACAAGCCACTCAAGCAACTGCCCATCAACTGCCCACTTTTAATCCAATTATGTGACTGAATCATTTTAATACAAATATCAGAGCAGTCGATTTCCATTCTAATGCCCAAATGATCACAAAATGATTGGAGGCCTGCAGAGAAGGCCTAAATCATCAAACTGAGTTGTTTAATCATCTAAGACCCATCTCTGTAAGTATTTATGTAGTTTCTGACACTAAGACACACTTTCATCTATAAAATGTTCAAAACATTGGTTACAACAAGACTGCAATAACTGTAGCTTTGCTAAGTAGCCTAGTTTTAAGGACTGGTAAGCTTTTACAGACCATTTGTATATATTTTTAATGTACAGGGCTGTGCAAAAGTCTTGAGCAACCACTCATTTCTTTATAATTTTCTCATTGTACCTAAATACCTTGTCTCCGCCCTTAGATGTAATATTTATGTTTGAAATAATCCCCATATGTTAAAAATATGCACCATATGTTTCTGTAGAAGTTGCGATTGTAGCCTCTTATTCAAATACAGCCTTAATGTGGCGTTTAATCGGTGAGGGTGTAACTCACCCCATGAACAAGTTAGAGCATCTGAGTTCTTGGATAATGGTCTCTATAGGCTAGTATTTTAGATGCGACATCAACTTTTTGGTCTTTCAATAAGAAGGTCTAATGTTAAATTTTGTACCATAGTCATGAATGTCTAACCACGCTTCATTTTGCCATGCAGTAACAAAAAATGTTCTTTTGAGATGCCTTTACTGTATGTTTTAGTTTAAACTGGAAATTTTGTAAAAATTAAAAAAATATATATATTGCTGAATATAGAACTGAATACCAATATTTCAAAAACTGGTATGAAAAATGATTTGGGCCAGTCACTAGTTTCATTCTCATAGAATAATACCCTGATAGTGTAGAAGGCCGAGAAACATCCCTTGTTGTTTTTTTCACACCTGTCACAAAGGTCAAAACACATGATGCTCAGGTTCCTCAACATTCTTAATAATAATTTTATTTTATTTGGACTAAGAAACTCAGGACCCCTCTTTTTTGAAAGGGTAATCTATCCACACACACGCAGCTCAGTAAGACAACAGCTGTGTTGGGTTTCAGACTCCCGCTGCGGCCAAGCGGTGCGAGATATCTGCCCTGAAATCTGGAAGCCAGTGGTGGAGGTGAACTTGACATCCGCTTTGCTCCAAACAATGGACCGCATGCTCATGTTTGCTGTTGGCTCTGTCTCAGTTTGACTAAAGCAGCTGTTGCAGAGATGACTCCAAGCTGAGCACTAATCAACAATAAAACAACCCCGGGTTCAAAGCGGGGTCTATAGGCAAACTTCAGTCTTAGACGACAGCAGTACTGTGCAGTTGGACAACTCAAGCGCCCAGTTTTTTTTCAGAACTTCTGAACACAAACACAGTGAAAGCAGTGGGCTGCAATATCTCCACACAGGGGGCAGTTACAGGGTTAAGTGTCTCTAGGTCAGGGGTGGACAAGTCCAATCCTGGAGGGCTGGTGTCCTGCACGGTTTGGTGATTCCCCTGCTCAAACACGGTCTTCAGCTCACCTGATAATCGGCAGGATTGGTGAGTGTGTTTAAGGAGGCAGCTACGAAACTGTGCCGAACACCAGCCCTCCTGGACTCGAGTTGCCAACCCCTGCTCTACAAGCTTGATTTAATCATCACACACTTATAATATAATTTAACAGGCTGTTTTTGATACTTTGCCTTTTAGATTCTTTCGTTCTGATTGGCTGCCTTGTATTGCCTTGTTCAAAAAGCAGTCCCGATGGACACATTTCCTATAAATTCTGCACAAGGCAATGTGCCAGGGTCCTGCCAAGACCACTGCTGTTTCAGAATACTGCCAAGAAGGTGTGTAGTACTTGGTCTGCTGTAGTGTTTAGGTAGATGGTCTGAGTCAACGTAACCGCATGAATGCCATTTTTCCAAGCAGATCATTTGCCAGAGCATCACACTGGTGCCATCAGCTTGCCCTCTTCCCATAGCAAATCCTGGTCACAGGGAAGGCACTCACACACGGCCGTCCAAAAGAAAACATCCAGGTCACGTTCGTCCATTATCACATGGTCCATTTGTGATGTTCACATGCTCTTTGTGAGAGCTTTTGGTGGTGGACAAGGGGGCTTTGATTGAATATTGTGCTACAGTAACTCTTCTCTGAGACCGGTTTCACCTAAAAGTGTATTGAAAAATGCTTAACAACTCATCATGTTTCGAAGCGATGATTTTGCACAGTGCAAACTGGGGTTTATAACTGGTCTCTTGGCTGATCATTTACATTTGGAGCAAGAAGGGGTGGTATTATCCATTTTTCACTGCGGCAGGAAATATACAACTGTCTAGAAGTCAAGAATTTGGGCCCAGGCCTGAAGTATTTGACAAACGTGAGCAGATTTTCCCATGCGTATAACTCCCCACCCTGGTACAAAATGTGCTGCTCTTCACTCAAGCGCACATGGTCAAGATTACAGCATGCAGCTTACGCATTCTACCCAATGACTTTGCCACTGTGGAGTTGCCACTGCTGTAAGTGTGGATTATTATGTGTTGAAGGATGGAGGAATTTTCCCACAAGCCCAAAGATAACTCATAGCTCATTGGCCTTGTAAATTTATTTTCCACAAAATATAGTTATAGACTATATGCTATGGTTGCTATGGACACCAGATGCAAAAATATACCCACCTAGGACACAACCAGTCACCTTCAGTAATTGTGAAATGGAGTACCTTGTTTTCCACCCATGACTTTGTGCAACTTTTCACCTCTTTTAACATCTGATCATCCAGGGTTACTTTTCAGCAATTACCCAGAAAATGAAAGTGAAGCAAAAGTGACTATTTGTCATTGGGAAGCACAGCACAATGAAATGCATTCTCTGCATTTAACCCACACACACCGTGCAGTAGGCAGCAGCTATTTAAAGCACCCAGGTAGCAGTGATGTGGACAGTACCTTACTCAAGAGTACCTCAGGACAACCTACCCTAGTGGGATTCGAACCCACAACCTTCTGATCCAGGGGCATTAGCCCTATCCACTAGGCTACCACTGTCCCATTAAAAAGTAAAATGCATAAAAAGCAAAAATAAAATAATTTTTTTTTTAAATGCAAATTGAGCTATTCCAAGGATACATAGGTGGGTTTGCTTGAAAAGTTTGAATCCGGCATGTCATCTCGGCAAATGAAATGATTTAATTATTCTAATAATTTTTATTGAATCCCTTTTTCGGCACATTCAAGGTGATATAAAAGAGCTTTGAAAGAAGTGAATCCTTAGTCCCTCATTAATGTTGTGCTTTTTAAACATTTTGTGAAATCAGTGTTTTTTCGATTGGTAACTACAGACTTAAAGTGCAACTCACTAGAGTCCTGTTCAAGCTCCTCAAGTGAAATTTACTCGACTTTCTAACTGTGTAAAAGTTTACATCCTCTGCAGAGAATACAGGGGCACATTTTACACAACACAAGTGCTGTTTATTTGCTTAATTTCACAAACTGGAAAAATAAAATGCTACATTTTAATATCTTGGTTTATTTCCCAGTCTTTGTGCAGATGTTTGTCAAAAATGAAAAAAAAATGCGTTCCAACTTTTGCATGCAACATATTTTCAGTTGGTACAGTGATTTATTTCACGTCGTGGGAGACCGTAGTGCCACCAAGGCAGGTTCAGTTTATGATACAGACACTTGCAGAAAAATGACCATCTTTAAAAGTACAGGATCCTCTGAGAGTAGATTTTAAGAGCTATTTTTAATCAATCTTATCTAACAGACTCTCTTGTTTCTATACTAAACTGGGTGGGCAGATAATAAAGGTGCTACATTCAATGTAATTATATCTAGATAACAGGAAATACCAGGAATGCTCCCGGATGTCCCGAATGTCTTCAGGGCACAGGAAGAACAGATGATTTGGCCTTGCTTTTCCAATACTTTTGGAGGGGACTGGATGTATTGCAAATAAGTATCCATTTAGGTCACAGGCTAGTTACGCAGATTTTTAACCAACCCCTACCTGTATAATAATTACATTACGATCCCAATACACATATGATCACTTACAAAACTGTTGATTTTTATCAAATGCCAAGCTCAAAATATCTGAGTCTTCACGAAGAATCGTCCCTATTTTTTGGAAGCTTATAATAAACATGCCAACACTCTATTCTTACTGCACTGAAAGAGGATTCTGTCAAACAGTATTGCTCGACGCAAGCCGAACGTTCTTCCAAGAAATGCAAATCGTATAAAAATCCATAAAAAGATGTAAAACCGTCTAGAAATGACTTTAATAATCATATAACATTTTTACAACCCTCTCATAATGAGGAATATTGCATATTTTTAATCTGCTTTCGCTGGTGAAGACATCCATTTTTCCAAGGGCTAAAAAAAAGTGCACCCCCTCCAAAAAAGGAAAAGAAAAAAAAAGTCCCCCAGCATTTTTAACATGCTGCGAGGAGCCCCCAGTCTAGACAATGGATCTAAATAGCTATTTCCCTTCTTCCAAAGGATCCTGTAAAATGACTGTCCTCTGAAGCATCAAACACACGAGGCTGCCTGTGGGACTTGAGAGAGGAGAACATTAAAAGGGTGAACGAGTGGAGCTTAATGTTTAAGACTGTGTGTGTGTGAGTAATTGATAGGCAGTCTGGCTGCTGTAACTAGCTGTTGGTGGAAAGGTTGTAATTTGGCGCTGTACCACGGGTCCCCCACACTCATCACACACACACAGTGGGCTGAAGGAGAGATGGGCCCTGAGTGATATACACACAGGCTCGTGCTCCCTGTCCTTCACACACTGCACATCAATCGGCTGGGGATTAACTTCCCATTTCCTGGAATTTTCAACATGATTTAAGTACTTATTTCAGAAAATGTTTAATATGTAAGAAATGAGCTTATATTGACAGCGTTGTTACTTACTTTTCTAATATTAGCATGAAAAGGCAGATAGATAGAAAGATAGATAGATAGATAGATAGATAGATAGATAGATAGATAGATAGACAGACAGGCAGACAGACAGACAGATAGAGAGATAGATAGACAGGCAGACAGGCAGATAAAGAGATAGATAGACAGACAGACAGATAGATAGATAGATAGATAGATAGATAGATAGATAGACAGACAGACAGACAGACAGACAGACAGATAGATAGATAGACAGGCAGGCAGACAGGCAGATAAAGAGATAGATAGATAGACAGACAGACAAACAGACAGATAGAGAGATAGAAAGATAGATAGATAGACAGACAGACAGACAGATAGACAGATAGATAGATAGATAGATAGATAGACAGACAGGCAGACAGGCAGACAGACAGACAGATAGATAGATAGATAGATAGACAGACAGACAGACAGACAGACAGATAGAGAGATAGATAAATAGATAGACAGGAAGACAGCCAGACAGGCAGACAGACAGATAGATAGATAGAGAGACAGACAGACAGACAGACAGAGAGATAGATAGATAGATAGATAGATAGATAGATAGATAGATAGATAGATAGATAGATAGATAAATAGGCCTATGATATTGACTATCACTTCTTTTTTTCAGTCACAATATTAGTCACAAATGCTTTTCCTGAACACGATGAAACATTATTTGTCTGACAGCTCTCTTCTTCTCCTTTGTCTTCTTTCAGCTGCTCCCATTTAGGGGTGGCCACAGTGGATCATCCATTCCTATTTCTTCCTGTCCTCTGCATCTTCCTCCTTCAAACCAGCCACCTTCATGTCTAACCTTGCTTCTTTAACTTTGCTTCCAAAATGTCTAACCTGAGTTGTCCCTCTAATATACTCATTTCTAATCCTGTCCATCCTCGTCACACCCAACGAAAATCTCAGCATCTTTAACTCTGACACCTCCAGCTCCACCTCCTGTCTTTTCATCAGTGCCACCGTCTCCAACCCGTACAACATAGCTGGTCTCACTCCTGTTCTGTAAACCTCCCCTTTTACTCTCGCTGTCACAAATCACAATCCACAATCTTCACCTCTCTTCCACACTCGCAGTTACACTGAACCGTTGATCCCAAGTTTTTAAGCTCCTCCACCTTCGTCACCTCTACTCCCTCCATCCTATCCACTCCACTATCCTCCCTTTTGTTCGCACTCATGTATTCACTCACTTTCACTCCTCTCCTCTCTAGAGTGTATCTCCATCTCTCCAGGTTCTCCTCAAGCTGCTCCCTACTCTCACTGCAGAAAATAAGACTTATATCAATATATTGATTATCCAACACCCAGCCTGGTTTATTGATTGCTTAATTTTTCCTCATAATAACCTGAGATCTTTTCCAAACTATTGTTAAAAGCGCATATTAAAAGTCCTTCGGCTCAATAATGCCTGGAGTGCGACAGGATGGAATACGTGGCCTGGTATTTTCCAGAATATTATTTGCGTTGGACATTTTTGAAAGGCGAGGGGTCTTCAAATGTTTGCACACACCCAGACATCATAGACCTTTTCAGCAAACAGATTTATCAAAGCTTGAAAAGTGTATTAAAAAAAAACTGACATTATCACAGAAATAAATGCCTGGGCGTCTTCCTCTGATAAGGCCGTTTGATAATGTAAACAGGCCGCGGAAGATTACAGAGGGACCAGAGCCACTGCAGTCCCCGCTGCTATGAGATGAGACTGAAACTGGGCCCTCCTTGGCAGAGACAGAGCATCAAAGTTAACATTACACAACTGACAGCGTCTCCGTGACCTCCTCTCCGGAGCGAGAAGGTGCAGCGGGGGGAGCACATGAAGCAGGCCGCCCGGATCTGAGCACATGTAGTGGTTTTTCCTCCGTTTTCATCTGCTTAATGTAGGTGGCAATTAGACTGTTATGATTTCCGGCAGCGTTTGATATGTGGATGTTGTACGCGGCCTGTCCCTTTGATTAATGACAAGCTGTAATTAAAGAGGTGTGAGACGCATCATTACTGAAAAGTGCCTGGAGCTAAAGGGAACTGAGACTAAGCAGCGAAAGAAAAGCAGCAACGTTCATAAAGTTTCATGGGCTTCGTTGTGACCACATGAAAGCAAGCCAATGGCAATTGAACAGCAATCCGGCCCTCAAACACGTCCTATTACGATTCTATTGTGCTGTAGTTCCTTATGGAAATTTACATGGAAGCATTGAAATGATACATTTAAATTTGTACCTTTTTCCATTTACCTGAAGTACAGACAAATCTGAGCTTTGATGCTAAAGCAGCAAATAATGGAAAAAGCATTTGCTCACACACACATATAATGATGTAAAGTCACCCCAAAATGATGATTTTGTGCTTTGTGATAGTGTATGCTGTTTTTTGTAGAAATAGGCAGCAGTGTCCTAGTGTTTAGAGACTAGTGTCCAGGATCCCAGACCAATAGGTTACCTTGAGGTACCCTTGAGCAAGGCACCGTCCCCATCACTGCTCCCCGGGCGCTTTCAATAGCTGCCCACTGCTCCACGTGTATGTATGGGTTAAATGCAGAGGTCCAATTTGGTTGTGGTTCACTGTGTGCTGTGCTGTGACCTCGCAATGACGAGGGTTGTCACTTTCACTTTCATGATCTAATGGCGGGAGCTCTGTTTGAGTGCTTTAATCTTCGTGGCAGCAGCTCCTGCAGAAGAGCCAGTCTGATGTAGCTGATCTGAAGTTCAGGTCGGGAGGGAAATAAGATGATGGTAGCTTCGCTGACTTGGTGTAGCAGCTGGCATGGAACTCAGGAGACCCTCACGAAGATTGATGGACTTGCCCTCAGGAAACACTCAAACCGTCCAGCACTCAGGTGGAGGACAGCCGCCCATCTCAAACAAAGAGAAAGGAATTAGATCTGCTTTGAACTCACTGTACAGACCGTAAGTTTAAAGAATGCAGTAATGTGACTCCTATGACAACTAGGACCGATCCAGGGTTAACGAGTATCATTTTTTTACTATCCTGTCAAATCAGGAAGCACAATAATATTAACTAAAATGGTCAACCCATGTTTATATGCTTTTCCTCCATCCAGGACATGCTCATTATTATGTTATCATTTAAGCAGTGGTAATAGCCCATAGGCGCAGAAGTGAAACATAAACAGTGTGAATAGTGGTGTGTGTTTGGGATCCCAAAGGGTGATGCGCTGTCGTCATCAGCTGACCCCGGGCTCTGCAGGTCGGAGTCATTGGCAGCCGACACCGGCCTGCCCTTCCCTCCTTCAGCACAGGTTGAGAACAGAAGACTCCGAGCACCACTGAGCTTTCTCCATTTTCCCTCTATTGTTTCTTCTTTTTCCACTTTATGGACCTTTTTGAAGATAACATCAGCCCTTCCTTTCAAAATCTTCCTTACGTCTTTCGCAGTGTTTGCTTTTCCTCCACTCAAACGAAACTGCTCTGGTCTAATTTGTTACAAATCGGACTTTTCCCTCCAGCTTAGCGGGTCAGTGTACACCGGGAGTATAAATTATGTCCAGAATTCATTAGGACTTCCCCTCTGCTCAGTTAAATCAACATTTATCAAGGTGGATCACTGGGGGGGTCTACGGGACTTTTTATCAGAAGTAATAACAGGCACAGGTTTATAAGCAGAGGCTATAACTCTTATGTTTGCTTGCAGGCTTGTCCAGGACATCCCAGCACTGCATTTATTAGCCTCATGTCTGCTTGTTGTTGAAGATTCATGGCCTGCATTTTTTAACATCTATTAGTTAATTTATGGTCTTCATTTCAATGTTTCAACAAAGTCTTTTGAAATATCCATGAAGTGTTAGTGCCCTCAACACATTCATCCTTTAAACTCCAGGCCCAGACATGGACCAAAGGAGAAATCAACTGACTTTTCAAAAGCTCGGTATAACTAGAAAGAACTAAAATGTCAGTAGTTATCGTTTGTGAAATGTGACACTAAGAATTATTCACAGTGGTGGTGATGGGAAGAGTTGTGAAAGTGACGATTTGTCATCGTGGAACACAACCTCTGCTATTCAGCCACACACACAGCAGGGGGCAGCTATTTAAAACACCCGGGGAGCAGTGATGGGGTCGGTACCTTGCTCAAGGGCACCTCAGGGTAACCTACTGGTCTGGGATTCAAACCCATGACCGTGCGATCCAGGGGCAGCGGTGGCCTAGTGGTTAGGGAGTTGGCCCCGCATCGGAAGATTGTGGGTTCGATTCCCACCCTAGTGGGTTGCCCTGAGGTACCCTTGAGCAAGGTACCGTCCCCATCACTGCTCCCCGGGCGCTTTCAATAGCTGCCCACTGCTGCACGTGTGTGTATGGGTTAAATGCAGAGGTCCAATTTCGTTGTGGTTCATGTGTGCTGTGCCGTGACCTCGCAATGACAAGGGTTGTCACTTTCACTCATTCTCATCCCCATACCTCTATAAACTTTCTCTATAAGCTTTACACTAGTACATGTGAATAAGCTGCCTGAAACATAGTTTTATAATAGTTTTGTGAAAAATATCTATTTATGGAAGAGAGGTACATGGTATCATGAGGCCAAGTAGTCTCCCCCAAAAAATATTTTCAGATTTACTGCAATTTTACATATAAAACATAAAAATTAAGTTCACTGGTAGATAATAAACCATTTTTTTTTGTCTAAGCTGAGTCTTAATCACTTTTTTAAAAATTCTAGATTTAGACTTGATCTACATTTTGGGAGCTGTATGGTCCCACTCTCCAGTTCTTTCATAACTTCATAACTTACGTGTGCAAAAGTTTTGAGCCTCCCTGCATTTATTTTTATTTGACAAAAAAAGAAAGACAATTTATATAGTTTCTCAAGTTATGAATTAAGTTAAGAATGAATAAATACGAGATGTCTCTTTTGCACTGCACTTAATTGTGTTTACATGCCATCATTTAAAGCAGTTGCTGGATGATAAGTGTTAAGAAAATCTTAACTAAGCAGCTTGGAGGTTTAGACTTGGCCCTTGATTAAAGTGCACTAAACAACAAAAGGCCTTAAGATGCTCTTGAAGTTTTCTCAGACGGACATTAAGCCTCTCTAAAATGCTTTAGTCTGGGCCTAGACTTTATCAGTGTCCGTCTTCTGTCTTCCGGCTGTCATGATCTGATCTTTTTATCTGTTAACATTTTTTCTCAGGATGGCCACGTCACTGTTAAACATCTGACGTGAGGACAGAGTTCTTTAACTATGCACTGATCTAAGCTTGCCCTGTTCTCCACTGCTGCTCTAATGTGGCACTTACAGAACTTTCATTATGTCTGCGGCTTCAAGCTGCTGATTAGAGGCTGTTAGTGGTGGAGTGAACGTCCTGGGTGGTGGGTGCGCAGGTTTCACGTGTAGGACGAGTGTCTGTAGCTTCATAGTAGAGAGAAAGAAATTAGGCAGGTTAAAGGGCCCATATGTTGGATTTTTCTTAGAGTTTATTCTTTCCCTTTGGTGCAAATGTTTGTGTGGTTTGAGGTCTTAAATAATTTTTCATTACAGCAAAAATAAGTTTTTATATTACTGGTCCTTTAACAATGCAAATGGTGAGGCAGTGGATCACAATCTTTATTCATTCCAGGGGTGGGTATGTAGCGCAGATACTTGGTTTCTGCACTAAAGTAGAGATTTCAGGTATCTGTACTTTCCTTCGGTGGCACAAGAAGGGCCTGTGCTCGAGTCCCAGGTGGGACGGTCCGGGTCCTTTCTGTGTGGAGTGGACATGTTCTCCCCATTTCTGTGTGGGTTTCTGCCCATCGTCCAAAAACCTGCACATGGGTTGTTCAGTTGCCCATCAGTGTGACTCCTCTTTGATGCACTGGTGCTTCCTTGCCTTTCGCCCTGTGAGAGCTGGGAGAGGCTCCAGCATCCCCCAAAATGCTAATTAGGACAAGCAGCTCAGAAAATGAGTGAGAGTGAGTGTTCTTGAGTATATTTCTGATGACTATTTCCTACATTTCAATTACAAATTCTGTGCTTTGTACTCCTTACATTTTCTGAACAGATTTCAGTTTAATATTGACTTTAGTTTCAATTCATTTGAGGGAGTTTCCCTTTATTTTAGTTTAAAACATTGCTTGCCTTCCCAACATCAAGACTGATTTCAGCCTAAATGTTTAAAAAAAAAAAAAAAAAGATGAAAAGATGTGTCCATTGATGTAGATCACAAACAACAGACATAAAAAGATGAAAACTGTTAAAGATGCAACAAATGTAAAAGTCGGTGGAGTTCAGGGTGTGTTGAGTGTGTGTCCGTGATGGAGAACTAGTAGAGACGGTGATGAAAGTGAAGCGGTGAAGTTCATGTGGATTATTTTCAGTAGATTGTTTTTATTGGAGTTGAAGTTCGAGGCTTTAATAGTCTTTAATTCTATTAATATGGAGTGAGATTCAGTTCACTTTCAGCACAGACAGACACTCCAGACGTCCTTCAGAGGAGACACGTCTCACTTTACACTCTCAGTACATTCCTGTACTTTTACTTTACACTCTCAGTACACTCCTGTACTTTTACTTTACACTCTCAGTACACTCCTGTACTTTTACTTTACATTCTCAGTACATTCCTGTACTTTTTACTTTACACTCTCAGTACACTCCTGTAATTTTACTTTACACTCTCAGTACATTCCTGTACTTTTTACTTTACACTCTCAGTACATTCCTGTACTTTTACTTTACACTCTCAGTACATTCCTATACTTTTTACTTTATACTCTCAGTACATTCCTGTACTTTTTACTTTATACTCTTAGTACATTCCTGTACTTTTACTTCACACACTCAGTACATTCCTGTACTTTTACTTTACACTCTCAGTACATTCCTGTACTTTTACTTTACACTCTCAGTACATTCCTATACTTTTTACTTTATACTCTCAGTACATTCCTGTACTTTTTACTTTATACTCTCAGTACATTCCTGTACTTTTACTTTACACACTCAGTACATTCCTGTACTTTTACTTTACATGCTCAGTACATTCCTGTACTTTTACTTTACACTCTCAGTACATTCCTATACTTTTAACTTTACACTCTCAGTACATTCCTGTACTTTTACTTTACACTCTCAGTACATTCCTGTACTTTTTACTTTATACTCTTAGTACATTCCTGTACTTTTACTTTACACTCTCAGTACATTCCTGTACTTTATACTTTCCACTCTCAGTACATTCCTGTACTTTTACTTTACACTCTCAGTACATTCCTGTACTTTATACTTTACACTCTCAGTACATTCCTGTCCTTTTACTTTACACTCTCAGTACATTCCTGTACTTTTTACTTTTATACTTAGAGTACTTCCAATTTCACTAGTCGTTTTTACACAAGTATCTGTATCTCCGTTTAAGTAAAGAATATGTATATAAAATATATAAAACTTTTGCTCCATCTAATAAGGTAAAATCTAAAGCTTTACATTGTTTGAAGGACAAAAAGACATAGAAATAGACAACTTATTGCATGCAATCTAACTTCTGAGCAACTTAACCTTGTTCAGTAAATCTTACCAGATTCAGTAGGACCACCAACGTCATTTTCAGCCCTGCTGCAAAGGCAGACGTCCCATCCAAAAAGCTTTCAAATACATATGTTTCAAATAAAAAAAAAACAGCCAGTTCAGCAGTTTTTGGCCCCAAAGTGCCACGAAGCATGTCCATTCTTTAAATAAAGACATTAAAAATGTCTCTATGGGATGTTCTACAAATCTCCTGCCTCCAAACCCCTTTGATTTTGAAAGATGAGGTTCCGTACAATGACCAAATAACGACTCATACTATAGATCCTTTAAATTAAATGAAAATACCAAAGAGTGACAGCAAAAGGCAATTCAACTTGGTGCAGTCAGGCCCAGATAACATCGAACCTTGTTCACTGTCATCAGAACCATATGGGAAACGGAACTAAGTCATAGTCCCAGTCAGTCTTTTCACCAAGGCAAATGTCCCTGAATAATTTATGACCAGGTCCTAATTAAGGAACAAGACTCTTGGGATACATGCTCAGAAGGTTTGGGCCAGGGACATGGCCTTCGGAGACCTACTGAAGATGTGTGTGAGTTCTAGCAGGGTGAACCTCACCCGTTCTCATGAACTGCTTTGATGAAGTGGAGGCCAGAGTTTCAAAGAAAGCACTAAATTACCACGTTGGGGGTTGATACGTGTTCCAGCTACATCTTCAGTTTAAGGAGCCAACGGGCCTGTGGTGTGTTTTCAGCTCAGAATAAACAGATTCATTCAATGAATGAAATGAAAGAGTCTACAAACTCATAGCTGAAAAGAAAGGGTGAAAGGAGCTGGTTGGCACAATGTTAACTTCAGGGTCAGCTGGAGGAACGTTCTAAAAATTGCACCATAAAAACCATTGATCTTTTGACCAACGTTTATCCATTCTTTCAGTGTGACTCTTCACTTTAGAACAAATTAAGCTGGAGGTGGGACTGGTTGGCACACATGCCAGCTGACCCAAGTGTAGGCCTAGTCCCAAATATCTGCACTCACACTAAATAGCTTGCTTAATGTTAGAAATATGCAATGTTTCTCTTAAATCTGCATCGAATTTGTAAAAGGTTCATCTGTAGGCCATCTGAAGATCATGATGATCATGATAGCTATCATGATGAATGCCCATCCATCCATTATCTGAGCCACTTACCAGGGTTTCAAAGTGCTGGAGCCTCTCCCAGCAAAAGGTGAAAGGTGGAGAAACGTTGAGAAATGTCCTCCGCAAAGAAAGGACCCGACCCAGCCCTGCCCAGCTTGGAATTGAACCCAGAACCTTCTTGCAGCTTCTTGCTGTGAGGTGAAATCCTAAATATCAATGGTGCTATTTTAATCTACTTTCAGCTAATTTCATCCAAAGCATATGTCTTAATTCATTCAAGTACAGTTAGAGTTGAGAGCTTTGTCCACCATTGTTCAGTACCAACGATAATGGAGATTAAATGTTAATATTTGTTTCAAAAGAACAGTTAAGTGTTGTGTAAAGTAAGTGTTAACATTGGTGCCTTGATTTAAAACAAAACATATGATTATTTCTATTTCTTGCCGAATTGTCTCCAATGGCTTTTAACATGGTGCCAATCAAGATTATTTTTCTGCATTTCCCTCAAAGTTTCTTTTTTAACGTCTATCAGGTGGGACCTGCATCATCTTTTCTGAGTTTTTTTGAAGGCTGAAGAAGTTTTGATGCTGGGAAGGGGACGGAATCTCCCATACAGGGAGCAGAGGTAGAGATGTTGGTGTTAAAATGCAGGAAGTAAAGTACAGATGCCTCAAAACTCTTAAATACAAACTGCACTTTTTACTTCCCACCTCTGAAAACGTGCCTTTTCTGCTTTAGAGCTACATTTGCACTTGCAAGTGTGATGAAGCCTGGTGCTGAAACAGTCTAGATTTCTGATTCTGCACAGTGGATCTGATGATGTCCACATTAATGGAGTGAGCTAGCACGGAGGACACACGTGCATTCACATTAATGCCATGCCCCCTGTAATAAGAACATGTGGTTCAATCTGCTCTTGCTAAAAAAATAACATGTGGTTTGCATTACTGCACATATGACACGCTCAGCTCAGCACCATCCATGATTAACCAATCAGATGGAATCCTCTGCCGTAAGAGCACAACTCAGTTAACAGGAATCTGCAGGAATACTGACTTTAAACTCAATCTACAGGAAAAGACACTGATCTGGGCAGGCCGTGTTTAGTCCCAGAGTCTCATAATTTCTATGCACTTTAGAGACCAACAGCATGTCTGGCCTCAGAGGGTTTAGACAAAGATACAACAGCACCACCTAGTGTTAACCTGCATTCAGTGGACCACACGTTCCCAACACAAGCTATGTATTGGATCAGGTCCATTAGGTGCTGGAAAAACCATTGCTGGGCCATATCTGGGGTCTGTACCTGGTTCAGCTTACCTGTGAATTACCTGTGAGTGTCTGATTAGGGGAACTACCAAAGCGTGCAAGATACCAGCCCTCAGCTAAAGAACACTTAAAGTGTGTCTTATGGGTATAGATGTGCTACTCTTGGGTGTTAGATGAACTTGGTTACTGACTCTATCCTGGGATAATACAAGTCACCTTTTCGTCATGTTGTGATCATGTGATGCAAGGCTTGATTTTTCATGCAGAGATGTTCTCAAGTCTCGAGCCACCACTGGTTTCTTTCTATTTCACCTCCGAAGAGACAAACGTTCTCATTTTGCTTACTACATCGTTGAGGAACAGTTCTCCAGGCTTCCTAAAGCATAATGTTTCATCTCACATTTTCAGTACAGTCCCTAGATCACCTCCACAGAGAACTGATGCAAACACAGCCGACGTCCTTTGCAATGTCCGACAAGAAGCCTGGAGAGCTGTTCCTGTAGATGACTTAATGACAAGCAGGCTCGTCTAAGAGAGTTGAGGCTGTGCTGAAGAATAACGGTGGCATACCAACTATTGACTTTAAAGCTGGTAAATATTGTTATATACTGGATTTTATAGACCCATCTTAGACAGAAAACAGAGCCATCCCAGAGATAAGTGAAAGTGACTGTCATTGTGAAGATGCATTAAAGTGCATTTAACCCTGATGCATGGGCAAGCCATATCCAGCGCCCAGGGAGCAGTGACAGGGACAGAATCTTGCTCGAGGGAACCTCAGGATGACCTGTTGGTCTGGGACTCAGAACCCCCAGACCTTCCTATTATAATCCCTTACCACCAGGCCACCGCTGTTCAGATATTGATTCACAAGCAACAATATTGTGCAGACGGAAAAAGAACTGATTTTTAATCCACCTCTACATCAGTGTCACTCCTGGAGGGCCCGAATTCAACAGAGTCCAGCCCTCCAGGACTGTAACTGATGCTCGCTCTAAATCTGTCTACAAGGCCACCCAGAAGGACCGCATAATTATCCCATCACTCTGTGCTGCAAGTTGGGTCGGAGCAGAAATCTAGACTTCGTATCCCGACGGACAAGCCTGAGAACCGCTGCCCTAAATCACAGGAAAAGTAATGAAACCCTGCGTGAAAACACACTGATTACTGGACACCATTCTTCCCCCTTTACCCCCGACCGGGATGCCGGAGAGCCCGACGCACCTCACATTCAACCTGCTATTGACTCAGACTTTATAAAACACAGAGGTCGTAAAAATATTTCAACTTTGGCAGCTGTCAAACTCAGACAAACTTCAGACTAAAAGGATTCAAATCCAGACATCACAAATCATTTTAATCAATTCAAATAAAGAAACACAAAGGACACTTAAAAAAAAAAAAAAACTTTACTGAGAGCTGGGAAGTATGAAAATGTTTGGGTCAAATGTGAAAATAAGTGCATGTTCACACTGCTGCACACTGGAATAAAGTTACTGATTCATTCCTGAACAGAAAGCATATTCAGGTGATTAACGGGCTCTTTTTTTTTCCTTTTAAGTTATGGGATTTATTTCTTTCTGGTTTGAAACTCTGAGCAAATAAATAGAATTTGTGCAACAAAATAAGCAGAAAAATGTCATGCATGAGACAGACTGTACGAAGGAAAAAAAAACAAAAACTGGATGGCACAATAAAACAAAAAGTTAAAATTCAGAATAGAAAACATTCAGGACAAGACAGGGGAGCCTGTCCGTTTTCCAATTTAACAAATTGGAAATTGGTTGTATGGTCAAATCAAGTTCTCAACAAGCACTTTCCTCAGGAGATCACCGGACGCTTGGTGGTTGAAAGCCTTCATCTCACTGATGATCAAGAGTTCCTTACTATTTGGTCCAGCTGACTTTTGGAATATCATAATGCTCGGTCAGTGTGTCCAGATGTCTGTTGAAATCCTACATCAAGAGAAAGGAAATGGTTAAAACCAGTTTTTTTTTCCTCCCCCCACAAGGGGCACAAATCACATTAGTGAGGCAAGTGAACCATCTCAGATATTCAAGTGCATCAATTGAAGTATCTGTTCATTCCCTGCCACACTGCTGCCACCTCCTGAATATATTCTGAACTACAATCATGGTCTTAAAAGGCCAATCTCTTATTTTCTTGTTTTAGTTTTGAGTCACTCTTCATTTCTTCATATTTAACTTCCAAAGATCCACACTTTATTTTCATATTGCAATGTATTGTTGAGGAACCGTTCTCCAGATCTTCCTGAAGGACAGTGTTGTCTCTCTTTTTCAGTACGAAACAGTACAGTTCCGTCCAGCTTAAGACATGAAGCAGTGAAGAAACAGGTGTAGATGATTCCAGATGATCAGGTGATTCGTTTACTGCTGATGCTGAGTGGAAAACCCCTTTATCTAGAACCTTGTATCTTTAGGCACTTTGCGGCCTGGAGCCCTAAATCATCTGCTCCCATTTCTTTTTTAAATGCCAAAAATGTGGCATTAAATCAGATTCTTGCATCAACAAGTTGATTCTCTAAGAGAATAAAGAAATGAAGGAAGGCTTAAAACGGTGCTGTCCAGCACGAAACACAAATCTTTAGTCGTACCTCTTTTTTGTTTTTTAAGCAATTTGAGCAAAAACAAAAAAGAATTTAAACAAATTCAATGGAAATCTGCATGCGACAATAAAACTCTTGGATAAAAGAAAATAAAAGCTCAACAAAACTGCAACGGACCTACAATCGATATCATCTAATTACATAATAACTACCAGTAAAACTACAACCTCACCTGCAGGCCGGCTTCCCCACTTTTCCCACAGACCCACTGTTCACTGTGATGGTCCCTTTACAGATTATTATCTGCATCATTATTTTATCCCATTAAAAGCTCTTGACATATTTAAAAGCCTTGGTTAAGATGGCAAAACTCCTGTGTGGCTATTTGAGGCCAAAAGGATGCATATCGTCTACACAACCTAAATGCGTTGCTCTTCGTTACATGAAAAAGAATTGAACAGAAGTAGTATCCACACTTTAGTTTCTTCATGTGGATTATAGAAGCTGGGAAGTAAAGGGTGTGTTTGGAAAGGTTGACAAATCACATTACATTTTCATTGTATAAAGAAAAGTAAGCAAACAAAAGGGCTTCTAGAAACGACGGTGGATTGAAAAGGGAAAGTCCAACGAGTGAGTAAAGTCTAGTGTGTTTAAGACGGGCTACAGATGTCCGCAGGATGAGGAGAGCACATCCTGGATCTAATGGAGACCATCAAGACCATAAATGTTTGAGAAACAGCAACAGAACACACTCTTACCTCGACTCTCTGCTTGTGTGTTTTGGAGGCTTTGTTCAAAATCCTCTCCATTTGCTGGTACAAAAAAAAAATAAACAGAGACAGGAAAATGAAATGTTTCAGATTAGATGTTTGGTTCAGCCCTGGCAACACAATGAATGAACGAACCCTGCGTTCATCTCTAAACTCACTCAAGACCTTGAAAATGCCATGAATGAAATGATCACAGAGAGCAATACGTACTCTTTTCTCCTGTATCTTATCAAACGCTAACTGGGCTGGCGTCCTCTTGTCGACATACACCTTCTTGTTCTCCTCTTCATCTTTCTGAGTGGTCAGCACCTGCTCCTCCAAATGCTTTCTCTCCTTTTCCTTCTTCTTCTTTCTGTTTTCACAAAAATAATAAAGCGTATCAATGCCACTATAACCACTTTGTTCTTTTTCGATGGCCATTAAAAAACTTGCACAGTCTCCTCCAAATGTACTGGAACAGCGAGGCCGACTCGTTCGTTTTCGCTCTGCACTGAAGACTGAAGTAAAAAAAAATAAATAAAGGAACACTTTGAAAAGACATCAGTGGAAAAAGAAAGTCCTGCTGGATATCCATACTGGTATGGAATGGGTAATGTGTTAGGAACAAAAGGATCCACATCATTTGATGAAAATGAAAACGATCACCGACATCATGACTTAGAAGTCAAAGTCACCAAGAAATTTAAACTGGAAAACTGATGAGTCCAATTTGCTGAAATATCATCGCAGCAACTCAGAATGGTGCTCAGTAGCTTGTATGCATGCCTGACAATGTTGGGGCTCCTTATGAGATGATGGATGGTGTCCTGGGGTACCTCCTCCCAACATAGGACACCCTAGAGATGTTCTACTGGATTTTGGTCAGGCAAGTGTGGAGGCCAGTCAATGGTATCGATTCCTTCATCCTCCAGGAACTGCCTGCGTACTCTTGCCACACGAGGCCGGGCATTATCATCATCACCAGGAGGAAGCCAGGTCTGCCCGTCCCGCCATGGATATGCCTCCCCAGACCAACACTGACCCACCAAACCGATCAAGCTGAAGAACGCTGCAGGCAGCATGACCTTCACCGCCGGGACTGCCTGTGCAACCTCTGTAGGGTCCCAGTACCATAAACTACTGAAAAGCAGCCCAAAAAAGATGAGGAGGGAGAAACTGTCTGTGTCCTCCACCTGCAGAACCATTCCTGTGTTTGGGGTCTCGTTGTTGCCCCTTTAGTGCTCCTGTTGTTAATTTCATCACCATCAAAACAGCTGACACTGATGAACAACCCCTCTGACACTGGACTGACCAGATCAACGTCCCACAAGTTTAACTGACTTGATGCTATACTCTCATTAAACAGTGTTCCCTTCATTTTTTTGAGCAGTGTAATATACACACACACACACACACACACACCGCTCCTTTTAATCATTTAGATGACGTTTCTTGGTGTTTTTGAACGCATACACGCGTTAAAACTAAAACAATCTCCAACACGATCCTTCCGTTATGTAATAACTACACTTTTCTCAAGTTTTTTTTCCAAAAAATGCCCCTAAACACTCCATTTGAACAGAAAGCCCCGGCTGCGTTCCAAACCGCACACATAAACCCTAACTAGTGTGTGGAAAAACAGTAAACAAGCGTTAGAAACGCGTTCAGTGATGCAGCGTATGAAGTGCAGAGGTGTGTGGATTGGGACGAGGGCTGAGAGACGGTAAATATGAGGCCTAACAAAACCAAACCGATGAGTCTGGTCGAAAACGAAAGATCATTTTATAATGTCGAGTTTACGTACTTCTTCCCAGCCGCGGCGACTCCGACTCCTTTCAGTTTTAAAGCTCCTTTTTGCACTGTGGAATACTCTGCCATCTTCTCGAAGCTCAAAACAAGTTTGCGAGAAGGCGCTGCTCGGATGCCGCCACCTAGCGGTCCGGAGTGGAACTGGTAGGATTTTATTTTATCCTCAGGGTCTTTCTGAGCGCCCAATATGCGCCTTTTAACTAATAACAAATGTATACATGATTTTTACGCATCATGTGTGTATTCATTGACATTTTTTTTTTTCAAAATATCGCTTTATTTCAGTGATTTTTCAGTTAATGTTGCGCATGCGCACTGCAAAGCGGAAACCCAGCTCATGGACTAGAGCGTGGTGTAACAGGAGAGTGAAAACATGGCACTTAGGAGTTTATTGAGGGTAAATCTCAGTATTTTCCAGTCCCGGACTGACCCCTGTGCTTGCACTCTTCTCAAAAGACAGTGCCAGGTCCGAGGATATGCTAAAAAAGTTGGTAAGGTTTGATTTATCCTTGTTTTGAAGGTTGTTTCTGGTGCAGAAGCCACAGCTGACCTTGATCCAAACCCAGCAGCAGGTCGGAGAAGTGGACAGGCTGTTTAATGAGACTAACAGCAGTTCAGGCATAAAAAGTGGAGGAACTGATCAGAAAAATCAGATCAGAAAAACTTAATTTATAACGAGAAAATTTCTTGTGATTGAGCGCTGGTGTAGCAAGTGCTCACGGGAATTGTAGTTCGAGGCAAACGGGACTTTGGAAGCAAGTGGGTAGACTTGGTCTTTGAGTGAAGGCCTTCGTTTGAGTTAGTTTTCTCTCAGAATTGTCGCCGGTTTTCTTTCTGCTTCACCAAAAATCTGTTCATGAATAATTCACGTTTGTTTCTGATAGGAACACAGAGGCGCTTCCTCGCATCGCTCCCTCTGGAAACACGTTGATTGAACTTTTGGTTCCGCCGCAGTATTTAACATATTTTTTGCGTTTCGCCCCAAAAACTCTGGAACAAATATAAATCTAAAATATAATTCTCAAGTTTTTATTGTCCTAAGGGGCTGCGAAGTATTACAAGTAATTTTTTCTCTTTAGAAATCACAGTGATCTCCTATCAAACGTTATTTTTCATGAAAGCCTCAAATGTGGAGCTGTATTTATTGAATAAAAGCATGAATTTAAGCAAATCTGTTAAAACAGCCATCTTACCAATGATCATAAACCACTGATCGATTAATTGATTATCAACACAGTCATTAGTGGCAGCCCTAAATCTGATAAAATATGGGATTAGGTGAGTGATGTATTTATTGTCTGTATTAATAAGAGTTTGGGTTTCAAATATTTACAGGTTTGTCTGAAAAATATCCATCTCAGAGGTTTACATCTGACTGATTCTCCAAACTGATATTTTCGTTTATTGTGTTCATTATTGTGTGCTGTGACCTCGCAATGACAAAGGTAGTCACTTTCACTTTTTTCCACTTTAATTTGACTAAACTGACCTAAACTGATGTAGACAAGTATGTTATCTACAAATTATAGTTTTTGATTCATGATTTATTCCCAGTGTATGTATTTTCTGAAAGATTTTTTGTATAAACATCAGCATCGGCAGATTTCCATTAAATCCAGCGTTAGTTCAGTTTGAAGGAGGAAGATGCAGAGGACAGGAAGAAATGGAGACCCGCTGTGGCGACCCCTGAACAGGAGCAGCCGAAAGAAGATTAAGTCCAGCATTAGTGCATCCATAAATAGAGCACGTGAGGCGTTTTATTAGCAGAAATGTGAATTCTTCTTTGTTCTTTGAGCATCAAAGGCAACATTTGAACGAGTACCTTTCAAAAATATCCTCTGGTTCTTTGTTTTACTAAATTATATCGAACAGAATAGGAGAGAAGAAAAGAAGGAACCGAAGTCTATAATAAACAACTCAAGTTCTAAATCCTTGAAAACGTACAGCATTTATCATTCTTAAATAAACTCACATGTCCTCTGTTTGTGACTTCCTGTAGCTGCTAAAGGAAAGGGGAAAGGCATGGTGAAGGATGTGCTGAAGGGCCCAGAGGTTTGCAAAGATCCAATAATCCTCACTTCACATGCTGTAGGAGTGAACATCTACAAACAAGGGCAAGATCCCACACTGAAGCCAAAAGAGGAATATCCAGAATGGTAATTATGTTTTAAAAAAATAATTTTCCAGTTTCTAATTTCAGCATCTTGAGAATTCTTAATAAGCTCACCTTTTTAATCTCCAGGTTGTTTCAGTTGGACCTTGGTCCCATCAGAAAGCTTGATGAGATGGATCCCGAGAGTCATGAATATTGGAAACGTGTAAGGAAGGAGCATATGTGGCGTTTCAATAGACTGAATAAGGGCAAAAAATTCTGAGACGCTACCTGCCTTTTCCTGATTGGGACTTTGGGACATTACATTTTTCAGCCTCGTGGAGGGAAAAGGAGCCTCCTTGATTTGTTTGAATACGGACAAAGACGTCTTGGTGACCAACATCCTGTTTCTGTTTGCAACATTTTGTAAATGTTTCTTGTGAAAACCACAGGTCTAATTTTGGGATGTGGTTGTATACTGGTATGCTGCATTTCAATCTTAGATTTCTTTCTAAGCTCCAAAACTTGAGCAAAGGTGCCCAAGCCTGGTCCTGCTAATCTGCTGGAGGTTTAAAATGTAAGTCTTTATCAGTGAACATGATTATTACTGAGTGTCGGACAGTTTCCCAACAAGTCCTGCAGTCCACCTCCACAAGACAACTACTTTTCTGAGGACTGTCAGGTGGGATGGAAATGGATCACACCAACATTGTAACTTTTGTAATACAACGTTTTCCTTAATTACATAATGTATATTGTGTTGAAACATTGATGCTTTATATTTAAATAAAGATCTTCAAAACATTTAGTCAAGTCAAGTCAAGTAGGATTTTATTGTCACTTCAGCCATATACACAGTACACAGTGAAACGAAATAACATTCCTCCAGGACCCTGGTGCTACACACAAGACAAGACATAAGACAATACACAAAACAGGGCAACAAGTGCAGACAGGACAGACAACAACAGACGGCACGACAGACAGAACATTCATCCGTGGTGTTTGGAACAAAGCAGCCCAGGTAGATTAAAGTGGAGCGGTGTTATTGATAAAGTGCAGAGTGCAACATGAGATAATAAATAAATAAATACTAGATGGAAAAGGAGGACTGGGTAGATATTGGCAGTTTAAGAGTTCAGGAGTCTGATGGCCAGTGGTGTGAAGTGGTGAAGATGTCCTGTACAGAGGGCAGAGAGATCCCGATGATCTTCTCAGCTGTTCTCACTACCCGTTGTAGGGACTTGCGGTCTAAGACGTTGCAATTCCCATACCAGGCAGTAATGCGGCCGCTCAGGATGCTCTCAATGGTTCCAGGCCAGATGCATCATTGTGCAAGGGAAAACCTACAATGCTTTGCATCTAGCCTATTTTATGCCTAGCAAGCTGTCACATATTTGGGTACATCGAGATTAAATGAAAGAAATGTGCTGCAAAGTGTCTAACGATATAAGGCTCTAGATAAAGGTGTTCCAACCACTCAGCGTTCAGCACCAGCAGTAAACGAATCACCTGATCATCTGGAATCATCTGCACCTGTTTCTTCTCTGCTTCACATCTTAAGTTAGACGCTTTGTTCTGCTTGAAGGTTCAGACGTAGATCACTGTGTGGATTAACGACAAAAAACAATCAGATTTTATTTTATGCAATGGACTGAAAATGAGAGACAACAACACTGTTCTTCTGGAAGATCTGGAGAACTGCTCAACAGGACATGAAAAATACAGTGTCTGGTTCAATGTGAGGGGTTCATTACAAGCGTCCATTCATCTGCCAGTTAGCCAATAAGCCTGACAAGGCCCAGAGGGGTGCTAGAGCCCATCCCAGTGCTCACAGGGTGAAATGTTCAGCAGGTTCAAATTGCATCACTGTCACATTTCTGCTTTTCTGTCACTGCAGACCAGAGATATGGCACAATAAGAGCTGCTCTGAGTGTTTCGCTGCTTCGTGTCTGGCTGTATTTCTCGATTATTCAGCCTGGTTCCCATTTACTCCAGATTTCCCAACGCCACTCTTGGAATTCCCCTACCGAGCTCTGACACGCATCGCCTCAAAACCTGGAGCAGCTTTGCATATTTTCAAATGACTGTTCCATCCAGTCATGTGTGCATTCTACTCTGCTTTATGGCGTAGATCATTTATGCTGATACACATCAGAGATATTAAGTTACACTGCAGTGCTGTTAGAAACCTTTTGGCTCTAATAAGGTTCTGATAAGCAGCCCGTGTCTTTTGTTGCTATTGGTGACTTGAGTATTTAATTGTAATGAATTACTGATACATTGGAATGGAACTCAGCACTGTGTTTGGAGTCGAAACACTAAAGCAGTGTCAGGGTCCTCTTTTCTTCCACACCCTCTTCTTTAGACGCTGCTCACTTTAAACCGATCTTGAGGATAAACTGTAAAAAGATGGTTTTTAACTTCAATGCATGCACAATTATAACGCTGTTGATTTTCGGTGCATTTTTACGCAAATTTAACCTAATATTTCACTTTTAATCTTAAAACTGATCTTTTAATTTTTCTTTTATTCCTTTTTAACGCATATTATTAAAATAAAAGGAGCATTTTACTGGGATGAATCCAGTTTGAACATAAACATCACGTGTAGTTTGGAAAATGATATATTTCAATTGATTTCTTTCTTGGAATTTCTTTTTTTTATTCTTTCTTACATGCAAAAGTCAAACTTATTTATGTGTCAAATACAGTGTTGCGCAAACTCTTTCGTAAGGAGGGGCCAAATATTGATCTGGGCCAAAAAAAAAGATATTGATGCTGTGTAGATTTACATTACATTAATGTGTGTTTTAGCTGAAAGTGAACTGACATTAGAAATGTCTAATAAAATGAAGCAGCATGGTGATTCATTTGGAAGCACTTTTGCCTCCAGCTGAGAAGGTTCTGGGTTCAGTTCCTATATTGGACGGCACACGTCCTTTCTGCGTGTTTCTCCCTTTAGCTGGTTTCTTCCAGGAGCTCCAGATTCCTTCCACAGTCAAAGACAAGCATGTCAGGTGGACTGCAGATGCTTTTATTCTACAGGTGTGAGTGTGGAGAACCTGGTCAGCATAAGTAGAGCATGGAGGTATGCATGGATGGATGAAACAAAGGGTAGCGAGCAGGACATCCTACACCTTCAGTTAAAGTTAGATTAAGCCTTTTAGGAAATGCCATGGCAACACAAGGGGACTGTGGGCCAAACATGGCCTTTAGTCCAAAAATTGGACCCAAGATGGTCTCAAAACATCTGAAATTGTATCCTAATATAGAAAAGCTACAGTTCACCAAACCAAGATCTGCACTGACGCTGTAAAGTTCTTCTTCTGCTTTTATGCAGAGCTGTGTTTAGTGACAAAAGGGGAGTTCCACTAAACTGTTGTTCTCTCCGGAGGAGCACGTGAATAATATTTCACACTCGAGTCTTCACGTGTCTTTGAAGCAAAAAAACCCTTCACCCTTCTGGCTGTTAGACTCGTTTAAATACTGTCCCCCTCGACGTGAGACACTTATTAGACTGCACAAAGCACTTTCTAGAATACGTTCTAGAATACCGCGTTAGGAAAATGACCTCTGTGTGACACACACTTGATTAAATTGCACGAACTTTTAGAGTCCTACTTTTATTCATACTCCATCTTACAGACAATTTATTTAATGTTTTTATTTGTTTATTACTTTTCTTTTGTTAAGCATTAGATAGATAGATGGATAGACAGACAGACAGACAAACAGAAAACAGGCAGAAAGAAAGGTAGACAGATAAACAGATAGATAGATGGATAGACAGACAGGCAGATTAGATAGACAGACAGACAAACAGAAAACAGATAGAATGATAGAAAAACATATAGATAGATAGATAGATAGACAAACAGAAATAGATAGATAGATAGACAGACTCATAAGATATATATTACATATTTAAAATCAATCATGGCTTGATAAATGAATCCAGTTTTGATTCTTGTTCCTGACCGTCCACTTGATTGGTGATTAGATTAGACTCTATCAGAATGATTAGCCTGATTAGAATGGACTAGAACTGAGTCTAACTCTTCCAGAAGGATTTAGATCAGCTGGACTGAGCCCATTGGGCTCCACTGGGTTGAACTTGCGGAGATCTTGGTGGAAGGTCCCTCTGAGCTTCAACACCCTGCTGTACTGGATGCCGCCCAGTTGAGTGTTGTTCAGCATGAAAAGTTGAAAGTGAGCGCTCGACGTGGCCCGTGCGCGTGCGCGTGACGCTTTCCTGCTCTGTAAAGGTGAAAGTAAAGCGGGGCAGCATGGGTGCTTCATGCAAATGGGTGACAGAAAGAGGAACTGCGGCCAGATCAGGGCTGGAGAGCAGATCTGCGGACTGAAGCGGGGTCCGGCTGGTCTTTGATCAAAGGTGGGGGAGGGATCAGGATCAGGATCAGGATCAGGAGCTGCCGGACAGGTGAGGAGGGACCCCGGGGGGACCTGTCCTAAGAGGACTCCGTCTCTGCACCCACGTTTAGAGAGCAACTTCCCGGAGACACTTTTGTTCTGCGCAGGTAGGAGGGCGTTTATTAATGCACACACGTTCTGTCTAACATGTTAGGTGTGTTGGGGCTGATCACTAGGCTCAGATCAGCCATTCTAATATTCTGCTTCTGAGCACATAGTTTAGTGTCTTCTGCTGGAGGTCAAACAGTCATGCTGAACCAACAAGGGACTGCGTTAGAGCTCATGATCTGGGCTGGGAATTCCCACCTTAGACTACAAAGAGCTTCACCCCACCCAGCCTTCCCCAGAGCTCAGCCTGACTAAAGCGTGGAGGAAGTGAATGCAGAGTTGGGACGTGGTGTTCAGAAGGGAACATGTCATATGAGCTTGTGATATTACATGTATGCTTTTGTAAAGTTGAACCCCTCTGTCAAGTTAAAGAACTCATTATCATATTTTAATTACAGCATTTAGTAGATGCTCTAATCCAGAGCGACTTACATTTCTTAACTGCAGGGACAGTCACCCCCTGGAGAGACTTGGGGTTAAGGGTCTTGCTCAGGAACCCAGTGATGGTAGCGCTGGAGGTGGGATTTGAACCCGCGACCTCTTGGTCTGTAGGCGAGTATCCTGCCACTAGACCACCACCACCCCCGTAATTCTTTTCCCAAGCAACTCACCATGTTTTTAATGATCAAGTTGTAAAAGAGGTGTAAAACACACCAGTGAAATGTGAAAGTGACTTCTCGTCATTGTGAAGCACAGCACACAGTGAAACACGGTGGAATTCAACCTCTGCTTTTTACCCACACACACCGTGCAGCAGGGGGTAGCTGTTGAAAGCACATGGGGAGCAGTGACGGGGACGGTACCTTGCTCAAGAGTACCTCAGGGCAACCTACTTGTAAGTGCGTTAAATTAAGAAACACAATCCAAAAAAACAACAAATTCAGAAAAAAAAAACCAGCAAATTCAGAAAAACAGTAAATACAAAAGGAAACAACAAATTCCTAGTGAATTAGTATTCAGGGATTAGTCCCAGGATCAGAAGGTCATGGGTTCAAATCCCGGTGCAGTAGGTTGTTGTGAGGTACCTTGAGCAAGGTACCGCTCCCATCACTGCTCCACGGGTGCTGGATATGGCTGCTCACTGCTGCACGGTGTGTGTGGTTGAAAAGCAGAGGATGCATCTGCTGAAATCTGCTTTTAACCCACCCGAGCACACTGACAGTGGGCTGCAATAACTGCACCTGGGGAGCAGTGCTGGGGATGGTACCTTGTTCAAGGCTGCTTTGGGTAACCTGCTGGTCCGGTACTCAAATCCTCAATCTTTCCACAGCTCAGCAGAGCTGAACCTAAAGAGTTTTTTTTCTACACTTCTGTTTCAGTGAAACCAACTGGAGAAAACGAGCCAAAATTGGAAAGAAATCATTTCTATGCGTTTTCTCCTTGCAAAATTACTATATCACTATATGCTTTGTTATAAGGAAACCTGTGCTTTATTATCTTTCATGAACAGTTTTGATGCTGCAGTGTTTCAGCTGGACGTCTCTCTCAAACATGATGTTGGTTAAATGGAAGAGGCAAGGTTACCTTGAGAAAACTAGTCAAAATGTCATTTAGAAAATATTCCAAGGAGGCATATTACACATTTTAAAGAATATATATATTATATGTATTTTCTTCATGCACAAATTGTATTATTATAAGATTTATTACAAGTGATACAGGAAGAAAGTATTGTATTATTGATTTATTACGAGGAACAAAGTGGCCTTATAAAAAGGGGAAATAGAGAAGAATTTCATTGGTCAGAGAGTTGATTTTCCTCTTTACTATAGAAAAGTGAGTAGGTCATAGACAACACATGCGTGTGAGGACAGTGGAGTGGTGAGGATGGAGGGAGTAGAGGTGAGGAAGGTGGAGGAGTTTAAATACTTAGGATCAACAGTTCAGAGTAACGGCGAGTGTGGAAGAGAGGAGAAGAAGAGAGTGCAGGCAGGTTGGAATGGGTGGAGAAGAGTGGCTGGAGTGATTTGTGACAGAAGGGTACCAGCAATAATAAAAGGAAAGATTTACAGGACAGTAGTGAGACCAGCTATGTTGTACGGGTTGGAGACGGTGGCACTGAAGAAAAGACAGGAGGCGGAGCTGGAGGTGTCAGAGTTAAAGATGCTGAGATGTTCGTTGGGTGTGACGAGGATGGACAGGATTAGAAATGAATATATTAGAGGGACAGCTCAGGTTGGACGTTTTGGAGACAAAGTTAGAGAAGCAAGGTTGCGTTGGTTTGGAGACGAGGATTATATTGGAAGGAGGATGTTGAAGATGGAGCTGCCAGGAAAGATTAGTGCTGAGCCAATGAGCTGGCGAGATTGAATAGACACATGAGATAAAGGCGATATCAGTGTAAGCAAGATCAAAGGAAACAGAAATAATAAACATAAGTTCTAAACTGAAAATGTAAAAATTTAGCATCTTGACTTCCACTCCAGCTTCACACAGAGGCTCCAGTTCTCCGTTCAGATCATGATATTGGACACATGGATGTTGGATGTGGACACCTTTCTGTGCAGGTTCTTTCCCGCGCTTTGCTGAGACATGGAGGACTGGAATTTAGGCATAGAGACGGTGGGCGATGTAGCTCTGAGCAGATTGGCAGAGATGCTGGATAATTCAAAATGTGGTTGGAGGCGACTGGCAGAGGCGGTTAAGGAGCAACCGCAGTTCCACTACAGGTACAATGTCCTCAGCGTGCTCAGAAAGAGGGCAACGCTTTTGCATTAAATGATACTGGGATGTAAAACAAAGTCATCCTGAGGGTTTGATTTGAAACGTAGTCCCCGTTCACTCTTAATTACTTCTAAAATGTGTTTACACTCAGGACGGAATGTGTATCCGGTCAGTCGGATTGAAATCTGATTACTAGGTGCTGAAAGTAAAAGAAGCTGTTTCTCCTCCTGTGAATTAAAGGCCAGATGGTGAAAGTGGTAAAAAATTATGAGGTTAAGTTGAAAAAATTGGAGCTTTGAAGGTGACTGGCTCTTCCAGAATGGTTATAGGAGAAACGTAATCACAGAGGGGAAGCTCTCCTCCAATCAACACCTCCATTTATGCTCCTCGGCCTCATGCAGGTATAATCCAGCTATAATCGTGGAATAACCAGGTGTAATTATAGTGAATGGTTATGCCTGATATCAACACTGTGTTTTGGAAAAAGTTTTTTTTTTTTGAATGAAGGGCAACATGGGGCAAGATCCTCCTTTTTTCTAAGGATTTAGCATCATTATTACAAATAAAATCTCAGAAAGTTCCTCTGGTAATGAGTTATTTCACATTAAACCTTCCTGAGTGACTTTGTGTACACCTGGGGATTGAATGATGCTGAAGAAATGCTTCATTCTCCTGCATGTCATTTTTTAATTCGTGTTTCTGCCCAAAATCTAATTTTCACAGCTTTCTCCTTCACCGCATGTATAGTCTTTCAGCTGATTTAATGTCTGAAGTTTGCTTCTTCCGTTTTGTATACATTAGGGAGTCGAAACCACATAAGCAAATCTCATAATCACAACATACCAACTTCATACGGTTTAAGGCCAGTGTGATGATTTGTCTGTGCATGTGTTTCCAGGACAAATGCACAGGCCTCCAAGCAGACTTCATGTACTAACATGTCAAGTTTGTTCCTTTGCAGCATCATCCCACCACTGGCTGTGTACTTTAATGTCTCTTTCTGTGTGCAGTGAGAAGGAGCTGACCAGCTGCTCTCTCCAGGTGCTCAGTGCCAAAGGGAGCCCGGGCAGGTACCTGCTTGCCCTGCTCACTGATCGGCACTGCTCGCTCGCCTTCCTGCTGCAGTGTCTCAAGAAGATCGAGCACCATGAAGCTGTGAATTTCCTTACTGCATGCGGTACATACACACATGCATGTTCTCTGCACTGGTTAACACACTCTGCTGCAGCACCACCGCCGGCCTTGGGCGTCTGCGTTAGCTGAAGTCTTTTGTTGCTCACTGTTCACAGAAATGCTTTTTTTAATTTATTGTTTTAAACGTGAGTTTCATTCTTGTTAAGCTTCAAAATGCATTGCTCACTTCTCAGTCCATATACTCTAGCTACGGAGCTAAGCTGCAGCCTATTGTTGCCAGGAAAACAGTGCATTTACATGTTCAGGATTCAATTATTAATGTCAGATGCACCAAATGACCAAAAAAAAAGAGTGTTTTTTTAAACCAGCTTTAAAGTCAATATTTGCTTTGACCACCGCTACTCTTCAGCACAGCCTGAAGTCTCCTAGGAGGTTGTTCTTGTCCTTCCTTTCAGTCATTGTTGAAGGACATGCCAAAGCTGTTCTTTGGATGTTGGATGCATTTTCTCACTTTCTCAATGGAGATGATCCCACACTGCCTCTTTTGCCTCTGAAACTGCTCACGTACAGGGACTGTACTGAAAATGAAAGTCAAAAATTTTGTCTTTCAGGAGTCTTGAGAACTGTCCATCAACAATACATATATATATAGCAAATACAGAGGAAATGAGGCTCAGTGCTTTTGTGCATAACTGTAATTGGCTGCAGCAACTTCCCGCCCATGACCAGGATAAGTGGCTCATATTCTGAATGGAGCGGCGGAGGATATCATTTCTATGTAACTCATCAAGGCTGGTTTATGCTAAAGGGTGGTGGCGCAATGGGTAGCACTGTCATCTTACAGTGAGAAGGTTCAGGGTTTGTTTCCCAGGCTGGAAGGTCCAGGTGTGGAGTTTGTTCTCCCCCTGTCTGTGTTTCCTCCAGGAGCTCCGGAGGAAACCATCCTAGGATCCGCACATCAGGTGGATTGAAGATGCTAAATTGGCCGTAGGTGTGAGTGAGTGTTTGAGTGTGCTTGTCTGTATGTCTGCCCTGCGATGGCCTGGCGACCTGTCCAGGGTGTTTCCCGGGGTTGTGAAAATGAGTGAGTCAGCGAGTGACTGGTTTATGCTAATAAAGTATTTCCTTTTTTGCTAAGGAATAGGTGTGGATTGAAAGCTGCACATACTACACGGTTCCTCTTTTTGTTTCAGCGTTTTTTGCTAAGTGAAACATCCAACACTGAGGCGCTTTAAGGTGTAAACATTAGGGTGGACCCAAGAGTGCCGTTGGTAGAAATAAAGCCTTAATATAATAAAGCATATTATAAAGGCATAAGAAAGGTTGAAGAGTATGCTGCCGACATTTTGTCCTATTTTTCTTACAAGCGTGTAAATAAGCCTGTGTCTTTGTCTTTCTTGTAGTGATGGTGCCGATAGAGATTACGGCGCAGCCGCAGGGCCTGCAGGTGCCGGAGGGGAGCTGTGTGATGCTAAGATGCAGGGCAGCGGGTCCTCTGGGGCTGAACTACCAGTGGTTCAAAAGGGAAGATGAGGTCAGCTGAAGGATGTGGTTTTGGAGCTGCGTATAAAAATAAAAAATTTTAGAGAACAGAAAATTACATCAAGCTGCTACTCACTGCAATTATTAATATATTAAAAGCACTTACAGGTGACTGGGGCAGATCTAACCAGGGGGATGTTTAATGAGTTGGCTTAAGGCAAAGGGTGCCATATTTGAAACACTAAGCTCTTTAGAATCAGTGACTATGCGTTTGCTTTTTTATACCTTTTAGCAAAGGGTGTGGGTGAAACAGCTGAACTCAGTAATAGGAGGGTCCACATACTTTTGGTCACATTGCATACAGTCAGTATCAGTTGGCCGCTCTTTGGTGTTATTTTTTTAAATGTCTTTATGTTTTTATTAATATGGCTGTAAAAATTGTCCAGGTACCAGGTGGAAATGCATCAGAGTTGATTCTGAATTCCGTTGGCCCGGCCCAGGAAGGCCATTACATCTGTCGCGTTAACGCCGGGTCAAAGTGTATCTTCAGCAAATGGGCCCATGTGCGCCTGGTCCGTTCTGCTGGTGCAGGTGAGCTGCTTGAATAGTGTCAGTGAAATGCATTAAGAAAATTTGGGCTACACACTTTTTCTCACCCGACTGACTGAGTTTTTGCCGTCGTGTTGCAGACTGTGGAGTGATATTCCCCTCTTCAGCCACTGGACTGTGTATTACCCAGCAGCCCCGGTCTAAGACGCTGTCTGAAGGAGACACGCTCAATCTTGAATGTTGCGCTCAGGCCAACCCGCCTCCTCAATTTCAGTGGTACCACAACAAGCAGCCAGTGGCGAATGCTAACAGATTAAAGGTGCTGTGTATACAACACTTTGTTAAGTCATCCCTCGTTTCTTTTCCAGGACGACAGCTTGTTGGTGCAAAATTCCTACCCTGTCTTATTTTTTCCATTAAATGAAATGGATTAAATGAAAAAATTAAATTTTTTTTCTGCTGCTCCAGGCTGCAGAGTGCCTAAAGATACATGGTTCTAGGTACTAGGGTTCCAACCACTCTGCAGTAAGCTAATCACCTGATCGTCTGGAATCACCTGGTTCTTCTCTGCTTCATGTCTTAAATTAGACGCTTTGTTCTGCTTGCAGGTTCAGACGTAGATCACTGTGTGGATTAACCGACAAAAAACAATCAGATTTTATTTTATGCAATTAGTACATTTAATATAATTTCACCCGCGACCCTAATTAGGACAAGCGGCCCGGAAAATGACTGATGAATATCATTTCAATCGGAATGTAATGAGTGCTCTTTTACGCTTTGAAAAACCAGCTCTTCTTAAACATTCTTAAACATTTCATGATGAATGGACTAAGAGAACTGCGATGGGCTGGCGACCTGTCCAGGGTGCGTCCCCTGTCCTCGCCCTGTGTGCGCTGGGTTGGATGCCAGCACTCCCCCGCGACCCCGTTTGGGACAAGCGGCAGATAATGGATGGATGGACTAAGAGAAAACTTCCCAGCTCCTCGTCTGGAAGACGTTTTGGGGGGCTGGTCAATTCCAAACGGCACAGAACAGATCAGAACATCAATATCTAAAGTCTGAGTTGATAATGCATTGAAATATTGTGAGATCTGATCGTGTGCTCTGACCAGAGCCCATAAACAACCCAATCCAACATCTTGTGTCCTACAGGACTCCCGCCCCCCCGCCCAGATTCAGGTTCATTAGTAAACTGTGCCACAGTCATTTTCCGTAATAAACATGTAATAGTTTGCAGTCTAAGTTTATTAAATTTGTCTTGCCTTTATGACCATGATCCTTGAACCATCCGGGGTGTTTCTATGTCTTCGTGTGTTGGGATCGGCTCCAGCTTCCCCTTGATAGACCAAACAGGAAATGGATGGATGCTAGAGTGAAAGTTTTGATTTTAGTTTTGTTTTTGGAGATAGTACTTCCAAATTGAAGTACCAACCATATGTGCTGTGGTTTCCTGGTGGAAAATGCCAATTTAGATATTTCTGACATTCATTGGTTGCACGTCTTTTAACGTTTGGTTCATGATGTTTTCAGATTCCTTGCGTAACCACGGCTGACCGAGGAACCTACAGCTGCAGAGTATACAACCTTTATCACGAGCTGTGGAGTGACCATGTCCAAATAGAAATAGGTTGGAATTCAGATGATGGCACATTAAAATTCATAAGTGTAGCAGTGACTTTGGAATTTTATTGTAGGTCTTTTTCAAGAGCCTGAACTAAAAATGGCATTTTCTTTGCCCATGTTCATTCAGGTCCTGGGACCTGCACTGGAGCCTCATGGAGGACAGAGGACGAAGGTGAACTGTGTCTTTAATATCACTGCGTCTTCTCTACTCACTTCTCTTTCTATTCGTTTCTGTTATGTCCATCCACTCACTCTTATGCATGTTTCAGATGTACCCAGTGCACCTCCAAGACAGATGGCTGATTTCTATGGTATGTTTAAGATGGCCTGGGTCTCCATTATCATGCTTCATTATCCATCCATCTCCATTATCATTATCATACAAGTTCAGCAAAAAAAACAATCCATCCGTTTTTCCATCTAAAACCAAATCTTGTCATAACTTAATAAATACATGGCAGTTTTCATTCTTGAGGTGTTAAATATATCTTGACTGATTCAGACTTTAGTCACTGAATCATTTGACTGAACTGAATCGTGAGTTGGCTGTATTGTTACACTCCTTAATGACTTTTATCATCTGCAGTTTTTGAATCAAAGCTCAGTTTGTTTAGGAAAGAAGCCAAACATGGAACCTAAATCATTTTCACCAAAATAATTACTTTTAAGAAAATCTCAAAAAGCAACTGCACTAATTTTTTTTGTGGAAAGATGTATAATTTCTTAAAACCGAGCTAGGTTCATTGTACTGTACAGTACTGTGTGAAGAATTATTTTTATATTTTTCTAGGAAATCACCTTGTTGGTGTACAAACTGCCTGTCAAACTGTCTTGTCTTTGATACATTGAGTAGCTTAAATGAAAGAAATGGGAACAAATGTATTAGTGCTCCAGGCTGCAAAGTGCCAAAAGATATGAGGTTCTAGATAAAGGGGTTCCAACCACTCAGTATTCAGCAAATCAGTAAACAAATCACCTGATCATCTGGAATCATCTGCAGCTGTTTCTTCACTGCTTCGTGTCTTAAGTGAGACGCTTCATTCTGCTTGAAGGTTCAGACGTAGATCACTGTGTGGATTAACCAACACAAAACTATCAAACTGCTCAGGTACAGAGACTGGACTGAACATGAGGGACAACAACACTGTCCTTCAGGAAGATCTGGAGAACCGCTCAGGTACAGAGACTGGACTAAAAATGAGAGACAACAACTGTCCTTCAGGAAGATCTGGAGAACTGCTCAGGTACAGAGACTGGACTGAAAATGAGAGACAACAACTGTCCTTCAGGAAGATCTGGAGAACTGCTCAGGTACAGAGACTGGACTGAAAATGAGAGACAAAAACACTGTCCTTCAGGAAGATCTGGAGAACTGCTGAGGTACAGAGACTGGACTGAAAATGAGAGACAACAACACTGTCCTTCAGGAAGATCTGGAGAACTGCTCAGGAACAGAGACTGTACTGAAAATGAGAGACAAAAATTCTGTCCTTACATTTACAGCATTTAGCAGACACTTTTATCCAGAGCGACTTCCATTTCCTAACTACGGGACAGTCTCCCTGGAGAAACTTGGGTTTAAGGGTCTTGCTCAGGAACCCAATGGTGATAGTGCTAGAGGTAGGATTTGAACCTGCGACCTCTTGGTCCATAGACAAGTATCCCACCACTAGACACCACCAAGAGGAACTGCAGAACTGTTGCTGAAGACGTTTGCCCACTAATGAATATTAGAAGATCAGTTATTGAGCAAAAAGTCATTTTGCATATGGATAATAGCTTATTTGTGTAGGCCTCTGATTGTGTGCCTTAGTTACAGAATATGTAAATGTCTAAATTGCTGGAGTTACATCCTTTCTCTGGCACTGTTTCCAGCCACGGACAAAGTGGCCCTGCTTATGGGGAACATGAACTACCTGCACCATCGGCAGCTGAGGGCTCCCATGGCTGATGTGTACGAGCTGACCAACCTGCTGCGGCAACTGGATTTTAAGGTGGTTTCTCTACTGGACCTCAACTGGCATGAGATGCACAGAGCCGTTACGGAGTTCCTGCTGCTGCTTGGCCGTGGTGTCTATGGTAGGCCCTCATTTTCAACACACACACAGGTTTTTTCTGGATTTTCTGGAATATTATGGAATTTCCCAGACTTTTCATCACTTGTTTTTATAGTTTGTTTAAATTATTGTTCTAGTTAAAGTATAGATATTTTTCAGCTATTTATAAGCCATAACTTTTCTTTATTGTTTTGTATCAAGTATAATACAATAATAATACATTTATTTGCACATTAATAATGCAATAATAAGACATTAATATCTGTCTGCTGAGCCACAGCTGGTTCAGAGGCATCCAGCACACAAGCTGCTGTTTTTTCTGGTTTATCTTTGGATTTGTCAGACGTTTAGATAGTTTTTAGGTGTATTTTAGATACAAAACTGAATCAAAACATTGCTGGTGTCATAAATATTTCCAAATCTTTTGCAGTTTTCTTCCAAAAAATAAAAGCTGGTCAGTTGCAAAATGCTTGTTTGAATCAGGCTGAACTCTTTTGCATCTTACATTGTATTTTAAGCCAGAGGTCTACAGTTCGCTGGATGAAAACCCTGCTTGGTTGTACCGTAATTTATTCTTAGGGTTGATGGTGGGCTATAATGATCTTCAGGCTTCATGTGGGTGTTATATTATGAATGCGATGTTAGGAAGGAAGTTGAATAAGATCTTGATCTGAAGGTATGAAGCATTTGATACGTCAGAGTTTAGTTAAAGTAAGTGATCAAGGAGGTAATCATATAAAATAATTCATTTTTTGCACAAAATTTATAAAAAGGCTTGTTGGGTGGATGGGTTTTTGTTTGTGATGGGTTCTTCTTCATTATAGTTCTGAAAATGAAACTTCTTATCATTGGACATCAGGAAAAAGTCAGGGAATGTGAAAAATGAAACTGTAATGAAGCAGTTTATCCAAACGATTGTTCTCTGTAGTTATCACTAAATGTGTGTATATATATATATATATAAATGCGAAATAGTATTTGAATAACAAACATTCAACTACTGTATACTAGTATAAAGTTTGAAAAAATGTAATGTTCTGCATCTCTTTTTCCCACTTTTGCAATAATGCAGAAATTTTATTGCGTTCGGATCTGGGTTCTGTTTGATCCAGGATCACACAGATTGGTTGAACAGTTTGATGCAAAACTGTGGAAAGTGAACCTTTTTTGATGCTTCTCTGATGTTCAATCCTCATAAAACAGTTGAACCCTTTGGTGAGCTTTGATACTGTTTGAAGCTTCAGTTGTCACTGGTCATGTGATACTTGATATTTCGGCGCAGCGAGTCGAATCATTGTGCTTTATTACACTGAAACAAGTTTCAATGCCTTGGTGTCATACGGCCCATGTACGCAGGGCTGCTGTACTATGCTGGCCACGGCTACGAGAACTATGGCAACAGCTTCATGGTGCCCATAGACGCCCCGGCCTCGTACACCTCAGAGCACTGCCTGTGGGTTCAGAACGTCTTACAGCGCATGCAGGAACGCCAGACTGGACTCAATGTCTTTCTGCTGGACATGTGCCGCAAACGGTACAGTAACTCGTTGCATATATTCAAAGTGGGCCTGTGCAGCTCCAACGGCCAAAGCATGGAGAATTCTATTTTACCCAGGGAACTGGCTAAAATAGAGTTCTATCTTGTCTGTCCTTCATTGAAACAGTGTGAAACTTCTATTTGTCAGTCAATTTGATTGAAAAATATAAAAATAATTGTAATTACCTTTGAATAATGTGCTGAAATGGTAGAATTATTAAATAACGTTATATTTAAGCAAAGTGTTTGAGATATTCAGATAGAAATGGTTATCTGCTCAGTTTATATTTTATTTTTTACTTGAATTCAAACATGTATTATAATATAATGAATATTCTTCTCAGCCTAATACTCAGTTGGACCCAGACTCAGTACTTTACTGTTACAGGAATCTAAACGATGACATTATCCAGCAGCCCGGACCCCTGAAAGTGACGGCAAACATCGTGTTCGGTTACGCAACGTGAGTCTTGTTTCTGGTGTAACTTGCTGAACCCTCCTGTGTGCTGCTGATTTAAATGCTGAACACTTTTCTACACGCAGATGTGTCGACGCCGAGGCCTTTGAGGTAAACAAAGATGACCTGTCTAACGGGATCTTCATCAGCTTCCTGAAGAAAAGGCTGATGGACCCAGAGAAAGTGACAGTCATGCTGGACAGAGTGGCTGAAGGTTCTATGATTTCCAAGTTTCCTTTTCAGTCCATTCAAACTGGGTTTATACTCAGTTGCGCAAACTAAGTTCATCTGCTGACTCTCTGGATGCTGGGTATTTTTGCCTACAGCGCTGACACTGTGGCTTTGAGGTTCAGCTCAGATGTGACACTTCTGTTCTTTTTATTGTTCTTTACGGCCTTACTGTAGTTTCAGAACTGCCATAGGACACTAACTGGTGCAGACCGCATTGAAGGGTTTTTTTGTGTTTAGTTTAAAATTGACTTTTGTTTCCTCCATTTTTTTCTAAGAACATTTGAATCATTTTTTCATCGTTTTTATTTTTAAATGATTCATTGAATTGTATTGTTTTATCATTATTGGAGATCGATGTATGGTCTAACGTATCTTGAACCCTCTCCCCTCTTTTGGCTCTATAACAGCCTTCACTCTCTCCCCAAGATTTTGGAGAATATCTGTGGAAATTGGTCCATCCAGTCAGGAACTGCTATTGGACAAGAAGATCATGCAATCAGCATTCTAACTCATGCCAAAAATGTTCAGCTGGATTGATTGCAGGGCTCTGCGTTCCTTCACACCACAACTGCAAACTACATCTGTAGTTTTTTGGTCACCTAGTGCTTAGGGAGTTGGCCCCAGGATGTTGGCCTAATGTCTGTGCTTCACAATGGAGGCACCTACAGTTCACTGGGCAGCCCCGTCCCACAGAGATCGCATGGCTGTGTGCTTGATTTTATACGTCCCCACACATTTTTGCCAATAAATTGATGTTCTTGTCTTTGCAGATATGGGGAGGTGTGCGCTCACGCGTGGAAGGCAGGCACTAGAGCTGCGCAGTAACCTCTCTGAGCGTCGTGCACTCACCGATCGTATCCAGGCCATCGACTGTCCAGTGATGGCATCAACACGCAACCTGCAGTGGTCCATCGCACATGGTGAGAATTCATCTTTACATCATGACAAAAAACTGTCCATCACTGGGGGTTCGCATCAAGGGGACGCCCTCAGCATCTTTAGGTCAGGAGAATGACTGTGCTATATTCTATTGCTTTAAATTTAAAGCTGATCCCATCCCAGCTTTACTTTTGTTCTTTAAAGCATCGGGTTATGAAAAGATACAACCTCACCCTGGAAAAAATAAAATTAATTTACAAAACAGAATGTCAGGGACATTGTTTGTACGAAGATACAAAGACATACATTTGATATGCTTTTATTTAGAACTAGACATGTTTCCATGTGTGAAGTGACGCTGGTGAGAATACCTTTGTAATCAATAGAACCATCTGCACCTGCCATGAGTGGGAGTGCAATGCTCTTTTGATGTACATCCTGTTTATATTTCTGGTTCTGCTGCCTTCACAGAACTAGGTTACTGCTTTTAGGACAACTCCCTTTCATCCAAACATGTTTGACAAAACTGCCCATAAAAGGATGAGGAGTACTACATTCCATGGGGTGGAGAAAAGAGAGATGAATTAACCGAATTGAGTGTCAGAATTTTTCAGCACATTTTAAATGAATGGGTGAATGAATGTATAAAAGGATGGATGGATGGATGGAAGGATGGACGTACGGACGTAAGGATGAATGGATGGATGGACAGATGGACAGACAGACAGATGGACAGACTCACAGTGGGATGCATGAAAGAATGGATGGATGGACGAATGGCTGGATGCATGGATGGATGAATGGACAGTTGGATAGACAGATGGATGGATGATTGGATGGATAAGTTGCTCCCAAGTTAATTGACTAGCCCTAAAGACTCTACAATGCTAAACATGCCTCTCAGAAAATATTTCAGCAACTCAGAAAATATTTTTTTGGGCTAAAATCAAGGACATTTCTTAATATATTGATAATTTCCACATAAAAGAGACATTAAATCAGCAGTTTAACAGTTTACTTACTGCAGCAATAGGGGCCGCAGTGGCCTAGTGTTTAGGGAGTTGCCCCCGCATCAGAAGATTGTGGGTTCGATTCCCTCACAAGTAGGTTGCCCTGAGGTACCCTTGAGCAAGGTACCGTCCCTGTCTATGCTCCCCGGGTGCTTTTAATAGCTGCCCACTGCTGCACGGTGTTTGAGTGCATGGGTTAAATGCAGAGGTCCAGTTTCGTTGTGGTTCACGTGTGCTGTGCTGTGACCTCGCAATGACAAGGGTTGTCACTTTCACTTTCAATAACAGTGTATTATTATAATCTACATACATTATGGATGATGTGTTACAAATACAAAAGTACAAAAAAGGAAACATCACTTTCAGAGGAGCAACTGGACTCTCAGCGTTCATCTTTCTGTTAGAAAAAATCCATAAATACAAATATAAAAAGTTTGGGTGGAGTCCAACTTAAATATAAAGCTGTAACAGAATATGATGCAATTATGTTCCCTGGGTAAAGGTGAAATCTGAAGAAAGACCCCTGAGGATAACCCCTGTGATAATGTTTGTCCCTGAGAAGCTTTTTCTGAAAGTGTAGTAAAACCTTTTATGTCCCTAAAAAGCAATGAGAACATGTAGAAAGTACCATTAAAATACATGATAATGGGTGTGTCTGCCACACGCGTAAAACATTTGGATTTGTTTCTTAATTTGAACGAATTACTTCACAGCATGAACTTGGACCATTTCTCTGCTGATCAATTCATTATTAGATATTAGAGAAGAATGTGATACATGTAGGAAATGTGCATCTGATACATGGAGTAGAATTATTTTCCTGTGCAGCATTATTCATGCATGTGTTCTGTTGAAAATACAAAACCAAAGCTTACCCCGCTGGGTTTGTTCTTGTCCTGGGTTCAGTCCTGCCGGAGAGCCGCGTGCTGCAGTTTGACTGTGGCGTGAAGGTGCAGTTGGGCTTTGCAGCAGAGTTTTCCAACATCATGATCATCTACACTCGGATATTAGAGAAACCCAAAGACATCACGTCCTGCTCTGCCCAGCTCTCTGACTTCACTGAGGTAATCTAGTCCACTCTCCTCCAAATCTGCACCATCATATTATTTGGTGATAAATTTCTGGTATTTGTTAGCAGGAGGCACCTTGGAGCAGGGGTAAGTGCTGTTGCTGTTGTGGGAATCTCTGTAGTTACATGAAACAACACCATATATGGAAGTTCTAGGTTTGTGTCGTGAAGGTCAAAGCTTTGAAATGCATACTGCGCTTTGTTTGCCCCTCCTGTACCATGGTCCATGTCTTTTGTTTTAGGGTCCAGAAATTGACCTTAAACGAACCAATCAGGAGAGTCTCCGTGAGGCTGGGAGCTTACTACTGACTCTTGACGACTGGCTGCCACAAGAGCAGCCGAGACTTTTCACTCGTCTCTGCGCTCTGCAAAGACTCAGGGTGACTATGTTTTTTCTTTCATGTGTTTGTATGATTTTAGTGAAAGTGTCTGGATACTTTCTTCATTTGACAGTTTTTTCTTCCATCTCTCACAGAGGGAGCTCTCGTTCACAGTGTGTCTGCACTATCAGTACACAAACCTTGATGAAGAGGTTCTGGAAAGGCAGACGGTGACTGTGGGTAAACCACTGGTGTCCAAACTCAACCTCCACGAGCCGATGCCAATGCACATCACCCTGTCTTCGTCCTCTGAATCCTCGTCTTTCACTGAGGAGCTGAGCGCCAGCTTGGAAATGTCCTTGATTGAATCAGAGTCCTACGATTACTCACATGGAGAGGTCTCCTCCAGTTTTACTTTTCAAAAGATAAGTGAACCCGAGGAGACCACCAGCCCAGAATTCCTTACGACAGATGAGTGCCCAGCCTCTAAGAGTATGACCCATTCAAGTCCAGAAAAACCTTTTAAATTCACCAATTTTCATTCCTTCTAGTCTATCTGTTCAGTAGATGTGCCTAACCATCTGTTATAGTAGATGTGCCTAACCATGTTAATGTTTGCCTTGAAATTGTGCGGTTTACTTTATGTCCTAGTCTATGACCTGACCATATTTAGAGTGACCAATTTTTTTGTTATATTATGGGTTAAAGCTCTGCAATATGGCGTAGCTAATCACAGAGTTTTTTGCTGTGTTGCTGGCCCACATCCTAACTGGACCATTGTAGCCTATGGCAAGGGGTCCCAACCCTGGAGCACTGCCAGGGGCAACCAGGGATCTCATGGTACTAATTTGTCTTGAATGTCTAACAGTGGAGGTTCTTTATAGAGCAATAGAATACAGACCTTCAGTCAACAGCATAAACCAATTAATGTCAAATCAATCAAAAATGGCAATTCCACATTGCCTGATTCAATTGTTGAGATGTTAAGAACATCTTTCAGAGTGTTTGCATGTAAAATGGTTGTTGGGACACTAGTGGTGGTAGAAACCTGGGACTGGGATATCTACGATACTGAGAAAATAGAAATTCTGTGTTTAACATCATAAAAAACTATCATTGAACCTAAAGTTGCCTTTAAAATTCCTATACCTAATGTCGATGATGGCAAAGTAGTAGAAAATAGTTTTCTTCGGGCACCATTTTACCTCACAGCTCACGCTCTGCTGTCTGGTTCCTTTCGCCATCACTGTGTACAGTACTGCGTTGGCAAGTGTCTCCAGAACAATGCATGTAACAATCTGATCTACTCTGTTCACAGTTTAAATACTGTTAATTGTTAGGTTTAACCATGTAGAAACTGTAAAATATTGGTGGAACTCCACCTTTGTAATCTCATAGGCCAGTACATTGTACATTATTTAACTTTTAATATTTTACTATCATTTTACTATATTGCAAGAAAAGTATTACTTGTGCTTTAATAAAGAATGTTTATTGATTTGCAATGAGTTTCACTGTACGCAAAAATGAATGCAGTTCACGGATCACTATTTCAAAACTGAACGGGTAGCAGGGTTATTGGGCGTACATGTATTCAGACATGAGCATGTGAGCATCGGTTCCGGACCCTGGACCAATGGAGGTAGGTGGTCTGATTCATGTTTTCTTGTGCACCATGTGGATGGCTGGGTGCATGTGTGTCACCAACTGGGGAAGAAACAGCACCATGATGTACTATGGGAAGAAGGGAAGTTGGCGAAGGCAGTGTGACGCTCTGGCCGATGACTTGCTGGGAAACCCCAGCGGTTCAGTCCCCTGGTTTGGTCTGAAAATTGAGAGCAGTAGGCAGGTTTCTCACTCCTGTGTCCATGGCTGAACCCCATAACCTCTCAATGGACACATGCGTTGCAGAGCACAGCTCCTGGTGTGTGTAGGATTGGTTAATAGCGAAGGACTTCTCACAATGGGTGTGTGCAGAAAGTTTCATTATTATTAACAAAAAAAAGCAAAAACACCTATTGTCCTGCCTGTTGTTTTATAGGGAGCCATCTATAATTATATAATGCTGTAGGATCTTAAACTAATGTTGGTTTGGGTTTATGGTGGAAAGCAGTAGGAGTATTGATCAGGATGAAGTGAAAGTGACTAATTGTCATTGTGAAACACAGCACACAGGGAGAAACCATGCTGCAGGGGCCAGCCCCAGGAGCAGTGATGGGAACAGTACCTTGCTCAAGGGGTACCTGAGGGCAACCTACTGGTCTGGGATTCAAACCCACAACCTTCTGAGCCTGGGGCCACCACTGGCTCTTGGGTAGGAAGGGAAGGGAGCATTGATTATTGTATGTATGTCATCAGTATGTAGTCAGCAGTGAACAATGGAAGTGTAGAGAGTAGTGATTATTGAGGGAGTCTAAGCACTACTGTGTAGGGAACAGTAATTATTAGGGGTATCATTGGAGTAGTGCTCAGGGGGAGTTTAGGGACTGTTGATTAAGGGTAGAATTTAAACTGTAGTGAGCACTAACTACTGGAGAAGTGTACAGAGTTGTGTATAGTGAGGAGCAGTGATTAGGGCGAGTATAGGAAGAAGTGAATAGGGGGAAGTTTAGGCAGTATCGAATGGGAGACAATCCCGCGCATGCGCATAGCGAACCGCGGCGCCATTTTATTGCGTGCTAAAGAGCCGCTTTTGTGAAACTCGGAGGGAACCGGGTTGTTCATTCATTCTCTCCGTTTCTGTATCAAAGCATCAAAAGGCTGCTCTCTGTAGAAGCGCAGTCATGTCTGAGAACAGCTGTGCAGCAGACTCGGGCCCCGCCGAGGCGCTGGAAGGCGCCGGGGTTCGGAAACTGTCCGAGCTGAGAGTGATCGACCTGAAGGCCGAGCTGAAGAAACGGAACCTGGACATCAGCGGCAACAAGAGCCTGCTGTCCGAGCGCCTCAAAAAGGTGACTTTACCGAAAGCACGGTCTTTAAAACACCCCCACTGAACACCTTCAGCCTCTTTTAGTGCAGAAAGAGCGCTTTAACGGCTCCCTGACCGTTAAACAGCCGACGCTAGCTGGTGGCTAAGCTAACGGTCGTGTTGTGAAGCAGAAAACCGAAAGTCCAGCTTCCAGAAACGCAGTGTTTACTGCCCGTGTTGGCTTTAAACTACAGAACGAGCCCACTTTCCTCTCACATTTCCACGACTTTGGAAACATCGTGCATTTATTGACGTTTTAACTTGCTGCCTAAAAGAGTGTGACTTTATTCAGGTTCAAATTTTAATCAATACAAATAAATCTTAATTTATATGCACTATGTTTGATTTACATCAAATAAACAAGGCAAATAATCTGCACTTATTGAAAATGCAATGGGGCAGCGTAAGGGACTAGGTCAGGAACGAAAGGTCATGGTTTCCAATCCCAGACCAGTAGTTTGCCCTGAGATACCCTTGAGCAAGGTACTGTCCCCATCAGTGCTTCCCAGGCGCTTTCAGTAGCTGCCCCCTGCTGCACGGGGGTGTGTGGGTTAAATCAACTTGCATGCTTATCTGTTTTTATACTTTCAAATGCTAAATACGTTTCCCTTTTAGAGGCACCTGCTTTGCACTAAGATGCACAAGCGTCTAATGTTTCATTCTTTGGCATGTTAGTGAAATTTAGAAGAGAAGTGAGGATAATAAGTGCTTGTTATTTAATAGCTAATTATATCGGTTCAGCAGGAGGCTCCGTTTTGCAGAAGATGTGTTTATAATAGCTGCAGGCCTTATTTGTTGTCATTAAAAGAAACGGACCAGTTTTATTTTAGGTTTTTTTTTTTTTTTGCGTTTTGAAAGAGATCTATCTGTTAAAACGAGTTCTTATCTACTTTCATTAAGACCAGCATCGTAGTTATTCTTCTAGTTGTTCTTCTTTTAAATCCCTTTTCATGTTTTCTTTTGCCTCCAGGCCATTGAGGAAGAAGGAGGCAATCCTGATGAAATAGTGGTGCAGCTTGAAATAACTCCTAAAAAAACACCTAAAAGAACCCCTAAAGGTAAACGTCCATCCAGTGCAGCAGTGTAAACGTAGTGCATTTGCAACAGTGCTGTTTATTTTAAGAAATAATCCTCTTTTTTTGTAGGGAAGAGACAAGATAACGAAGAATCGGAGGACTGCACCAGTGAAGAGGATTCTGGTGATGGCCAGGTGCTTTGTAGTGATCAGGTTCTTAGTAAAAATGAACAGAGCAGCAGTAACGTAAGTTACAGTCTCATGCAGATTTGAAGCAGCATGATGTTAGTGAAACCAATGCGATCTTCCTTTTCCACCAGGATGACCCAGATGCACATGCAAGAAGTCTTCAGAATGGACATCATGGACATGAGCGTCCTGGATGAAGCGATATAAACAAACAGGCGGCAGCGGACAGCGATGACTACGACGAGAACGAACTTCTGGACATGATGTCCAACGAAGCAGCGAATGACAATGAGGAGATGGCAGATTCCACAGCGCTCGATTCACCAGGAAAACCCGAGGCAGAGGAGGTCCGTGCTTTTTTATCGCTGTCAGAATTTGTTCCCAGCCCGTCTTTGTTTGCCAAACTGTCTCAATGGGCATGTTTGAAACTGTCGGACCTGTCTGGTCATCTTTTGTTTTAGAAAGGCCAAAATTGCACTCATTGCTTATGGTGTGACTTTAAAAGGGTTAAAAAGAGTTTTGTGACTGTATCATCGTCATGACAAATTGTCTCACAAATGAAATGATCAACTCTGTTGCCAAAAACTAAAGTGTTTCTTATTTTGCAGGAGCATGAACAAGAGGAGAAACCAGCGGACATGAGAGAAAAAGGTACTGTATAGAGAAAGCGCCTTTGATTGCAGGACCGATTTTTAAGCTCAATTAGTACATTAAAGTACTTCTGAGGGCTGAAGAGACTGGAAATCCAGGAATAATTACTGGCTTTCAGTGTAAGTTATACCAAATTACTCTGATGGTACCGTTTCATATATGAAGGGGAGATTGGTTGGCAGTTTTGCATCAGAACTTATGCCCAGAGCCAGTAATAAAGCACAGGTAGGTTGCCTAAAGAAGACAATGGAAGAGAAGATGAAGAAACTAATGGAATTGATTCAAAAGAAAAAAAGGTACTTATTAAAATCGTCCTGGCAACTACTCAGTCATGGACTCCTCCAAAATAGATCCATAATGGACACTTTGGATCTGAGTGCTGGTCTTGTGGCTTTCTTCACACTGTCCCAGCTTTGCATCCGGTGAACGCTGACAAGGTTCAGCATTAGTCAAAGTAGATTTACTTTGTCTTGGTTTTCAGTCTCTTTCACAAAGGTAAGTCTTAATATGCAGCAGTGGGTCATGTCCTAGTCCAGTTCCTCGATAAGCAATGCAATGTTTAGAAGTAATTAAACTCTGTGCCATTCTATTCCTGTTACATTAGCGTAGAAAGTGAAAATGGCAGGTCTTGTATGAAGTCAGAGCTGCATAAGAAGGTCGGCCGAGGCGGAGCAGAAGAAAGCTTCAGTGTGGGATTCTCACAAAGAGGAAGACAATGTGTCCGACCTCAGTAAAGCTGAGGAGGCCAGCAATATGGAGGGTGAGTCTTCAGCTTGTGAAGCAGACTTTGACTCGGCAAAGCCAAGCGAAGTGGAAACCAAGTGCGAGGACCAGCAAGGTGTTTGGGACAATTCGACGGATGCCGAGAGCACGTCCGCTCAGGCAGCTAGCGAAAACGAAACGGGCTCGAGCGAATCATAGCGCCTTGATTCGAAAGCAGCGTCAGAGGCCGAGGGGTCTGAGGGAGACAGGAAGACTGAAGAGAGTGCTGCAGAATCTTCAGAAGTGAAAGAGTCCTCTGTGAAATTTGATGATCAGAAAAAAAGGTTTGTTGTTTTCTGTCTACTAGAACAATGGCTGTTACAATCTGTTACATTGACTCCTTTAAAAAAAAAAAAATTGGGTGCTCTTGGGAGGTGTAATGGACTGCATTTTGTCCTTTACTCATTTTTTTCATTCCCATTTTTCTTTTTCCTCTCGTTAACTACTTTAAACATTCCGTTGCCATATAATGTGGCTTTGTGGCATGTGTAGAGATGTTTGGCTTCAAATGACTTCTCTAGTCATGAAATCAAGAGTAAATGTTGTTTAATCACCGCCTGAGGCTGCAGCCTCTCCAGGTGGTTATTTTTAATGAAGCTTCAGTGTCTTCGTATCTGAATTTTTTAAACTGAAATGTTTGTTTCCTTTTCCTCTAGCGGCGATGAACAAACAGGTAAAACTGAATCAAAAGATGACAAAAGGTGAGTGTGACGACTGTGTGTGCTATATAACAGTGAACCATTTTCCATGTTATAACTTTGAAGGGTCTGAGACAAGTCAGTAAACAGTTTTAATAAAGCAGTACAGACGGGACAAATATCAGTTCATTTAAAAGTTTAAACCATTGATATTTGACAGTAACACTGAATACCTCAAGGAGCGTTTTCCAGATCATCAGCTGCCAGGTGGCAAACTAAACGCAGGCCCTTGTAATTGGGCCTCAGAATGAATATATAACATCATGGAGCTCAAGGCTTATTCTTGCTCAGATCTCACAGTGCACGCACAGTGTCGCTACAGCACTTCAGTTGTGAGTCAGTGAACTTTTTTCATAACATTAATCACATTTTTGTTGCACTGACTCAATTGAAAAAGAAAGCGTTGTATGTACGCAATAGATTAAAAGGTGTCCAAGCAGTTAAAATCACAGCCTTTCTCCTTTATATTCGTTGAAAGACCTTACATGGACCAGACAACTAAAACTGATAAGCGATTTTGTGTGTGTAGGCAGAAGCCCGTGTGAGCCATTTACCAAGCAGCTGAGTGCTGTGCTTTTGGTCAGAGCTCAAATGGTGTTCGCTCCATATGTGGGAAATACATTTCTTGGTTGTTATTAATAGTTTGGAAGGTTTCGAGTCTTGGGGTTTAAAATTGAATGTTGATGTTTAAAAAAAAAAAGAGCTTTCTGTATGATACTTGAGGTAAAGCAGTGCAGAGATTCAAAATGTCTACCTTTTAATCTGAACAGGCAGCACACCAGCTCCTGGGCGAAACCTTTGGGTCAGTGGACTTTCCTCGACCACCAGAGCGACTGATCTGAAGAATCTGTTCAGCAAACATGGCAAGGTTAGTGTGCTTCAGAGAATCCAGGGTTTGTGGCACTGTTGCTGCTCAAGTTTTCCAAGTATATAAAAAGTATTCCAGTTCTATCTTTTTATTTGCATTTTTGATGATGTTTTGATGTGTGTGTTTGCAGGTTGTTGGTGCTAAAGTAGTGACGAACGCCCGCAGCCCGGGGGCTCGATGCTATGGCTTTGTTACGATGAGCTCTGCAGAGGAGAAGCAGGTGTCAACCATCACACCGAACCTTAAGGCTGCATGGCCGAATGATCTCTATCGAAAGGGTGAGTGGGCGCTTTGGGCCGTTATCTGTCCTCGAGGTGCTGAGATGTTCCGGTGAGTTAATGACATGTACCGACGATCTGGTTTTGCTCCTTGTAGGCCAAGAATGAGCCCGCTGGGAAAGAGCTGCAGACAAAGTCCAGCGGTGACCGGAGACCTTTCGTCTGATTCCAAGACTGAGAAGTAAGCAGCTCAAATGTGTAACTTCACCGTTGAGTGTAATGTTCTGAAAAAGGATGTTCCAAGCCTAGAACCTCATCACGATTTTTCATCTCCCACAGATCAGACGGCAAAGATGAAAAGACTGAGGGATCTGAAGGTGAGTGCTGGAAAGGGGTGATTTAGCGACCTTGTCTTGTTGGAACTTCGGTCGATGTTTGCTGAGTGTTTACTGGGATCTGTGTGTATCGCAGATCATGGAGAGAGGACCGTTGTGATGGACAAATCAAAAGGCGAGCCGGTCATCAGTGTCAGAACTAAGAGCAAGGAACGGGTAAGTGACTCCTCAGTTTTTGAATTTTTTTTTTATAGATTTACTGTCACTGTAAAAGGCTCAGGTATATTTCAGGTGTCCCCTTTTTTTTCCTGCTGGAATGTTAAATGAGGATTATCAGAAGTAGTAAATACTCTTCGGTTACATTAAAGACGTCTCTTTCCCTGGAGTGTAAATTTCAAATATTGGTCAATATTTGGGATTATGATTTCTGCCTAAGTCTGGCAGCCCTAAGGGCTAGAATGAATCTGGTGAGATGGTCACATGACTGTTTGAATTTTTTTTGGTTCATTAGAGCACGAAGAGCCGTGAACGCAAGTCGTCCAGCAAAGAGAAAAAAGACATTCTGTCGTTTGACCAAATCAAAGAACAGCGAGAGCGTGAGAGACAGAGGCAGCGTGATCGTGTAATCCGCGAGGCAGAGAGACGCAGGCACTCTGACACACACACACACACACACACACACACACACACAAAGAGACCTATGAGTGCTGGGATAGACTCCAGCACTCCCTGTGACTCTTATCAGGACAAGAGGCTCAGAAAGTGACTGAGAGTGTAGAAATTTCTAACCCTGCACCTCCCCCTGTAGAGAGCGCGATAGCCGCAGCGAGCGTGAGCGTATTCGTCTGTTCCGAGAGCGCGAGGAACGCGAGAGGCTGATGCGCAAGCGCAGGTGGTTGGAGGTGGAGAAGCAGCGTCTGGACGCTGATCGCATGGAGCGGGACTTCCTGGAGCGCGAGCGCATGAGAGTGGAGTACGAGCGACGCCGTGAGCAAGACAGAATTCACAGAGAACGCGAGGAGCTGCGCAGGCAGCAGGAGCAGCTTCGCTTCGAACAGGAGCGTCGCCCAATCAAGAGGCCTTTCGACATGGACGGCAGGTGACTGAGGAGGAGATCATGGAGAGAATAGTGTGTTACAAGATGTAACTTTCTGTCGTCACTGAGGCGCGTTTCTTGTGAAGCTGTTGACGCCATTTTGGTGTGTGTTGGTCACAGGAAAGATGACTGGCAGGCGAAGAGAATGGGCATGGATGACCGTTATGGACGCTCAGACTTCGGACGGCAGGATCGCTACCAAGACTTTGACCACAGAGACCGCAGCCGATACCAAGATAACATGATGATGGACCGGTACGTCATATGAGTCGTCTTTGTGAAATCTGAAATCTGTAGATGCTGTTACTGCATGATTTAATTCAGTCGTCAATAAATGACATGGTGGTTCTGGATGCCTTTGAATCTTCAGGAGGGATGGTGCGAGAGGAGGCATGGCTGGAGACAGAGATGGTCAGGTACAGAGACTTTACTTTTAAAAACATTGTGGTTTTTGTATGTTAAGGCCAAAACTTAGACAGAACATGTAGTGCAGTTGTGGGAGAAAACGCAGCCTAAACTTGAGTTTTCCTGGCCTTCTTAAAATGTAATGCAAGGTTAAAGCAATAACCAAAGTTAATGTGAGTCCATGAAACACATGACCAAAGGTTAACAGTTCAAATAAGATCAGTAACAACTTTTAAAAAAACAAGCCTTTAACAACATAAGACTTTTAAATAGTTAATAGTTTAAATAGTTTTAAATATTAAATAGTCCTCTGAGTATTTTCACCTTTCTCTTACATTCCAGCACTTCTCAGATCGGGACAGACACGGGAGAGACACTAGGGATAACTGGGGTGGAGGTGGATTTGACAAGCGTCCCATGAATCCTATGAGACCAGTACCTGGCAGGTAAAATCACACCCTGACTTTCCTTAACTTTGATAAAAAGAACGAAGATGGCTATCTAGATTTAGTTCAAATTCTTTCTGATGTTTGCATGTCCTGTGGTCTTTGCTGAGACAATTGTGGACCCTTCAGTAAAAAGCCAGTTATACATCCTTCTTTCTGATGCAGGGACAACAGAGAATGGGAGGCTGGACGAAAGATGGATGGGGACAGACCCTGGCAAGGTATGACCAGCTCTGTTACTTAATCTCCTGCCAGTAAAGCTACATCAGGAAATAATCTGACATTTGCTATTGTGGCTCTTAAAGGTGCAGATCGGAGCACTCCAGGCCAGAATCACATGCCTCGAGGAGGGATGTCGGGGTAAGAAATGTGATAGAGTTGAAAAATCACCAAACTGCAAAACTCCAGGAATGTAGTTTGTCTCCTCTGATGGAAAAGTAAATGCTGCTCCATGTTTGTCCTCAGACGGGGTGGATACATGCCAACTGGAACGTCTCCATCCCTGTCTGGAACCCTAAACCGACCGAATCAGATGATGCAGGGTGGCGGGATTCAGGGTGGTGGGATGCAGGGAGGCGGAGCCTTCGGGCGGCGCTACTGAGCTGTCCTTCCTCTTTTCACTCCTGTTTTGTACCTTCTCATGAGCTCGGCTTGTATATAGCTTCTAAAACTTTGTACTTTTTTTTTTTTGTTTTTTTTTTTTTTTGTTTTTTGACCTTTTAAGGATTTGGTAAAGTCAATGTTATTACAATCTGCAGCATTTTATGTGTTCTTTTCCCCCTCCATCCATTCCAAATGCTCATTTTTAGAATCTTTTGCTGTTTTGGTAGCTTAGTCTCAGTAAGTACTCAGGAATACTCAGCTGGAATGTGTTCAGCCACTCCAGTGCTGTTTGAGGCAAGTCAAAGTGGACGCTACAGACGTTCTTGTTCCAAAAGTTACTCTTTCTTCTGATCATGTTGGTCTAACAGCAGTATCCTGTCCAGCTGTCCCTGTTTACACTGTTTTGAAGTGGACACATCCAGTGTATCCGCTGTCTTGTTTAGGACGGCCTTGCCACCTAAGATTTCATTGTAACGATACGAGTCTTAAATTCAGTAGTGTGCATGTTCACCATTTTTGTTTGTGTGGAGTGGATAAACTGAATAAAGTTGATTCATAACAACGGGAGAAGCCGAACGGAGATGATTCATGAAGGCCGTTGTGTTTTGTCTCGATGTTTTAAAAATGTTTTATTCTAACATTACAAATTTTTTAAAAATGCTTCCTTGCTTTGTTTTCAACGGTTTAGGAGTGAGTTGTAGTTCTGAACATGAGTTTTCGTTGTCGTGTTGATTGCCTGACATGCTGCATGTTTTTACCGTCTGGCTGAACAACCTCGACTGACCTCCGCAAGCTGATGCGGCTCTAGGTTCGCTGCCATGCTTGTGGAAGTAACCGAAATTATGATTATACACTGACCAGTAGTTTCTGGTCTGTACTGTAGGGGGTGATGAACTGCTGTCTGACCAGCCAGAAACTTGGGGTCAGATGCACAATCTATTGAAAAATAACCCACATTTTACACACAAAGCACACGCATTACTTGGGTAGAAGGGCCGATTGATTCACCTTTATGAAGAATCTTTTGTGTCTTAAGCGAGTCTGATTATCTTTGGGCCGTGTCCTTTACTGAGGTTCACTGGACAATGTGGTGGTCTAGTGGTGGGATACTCAGCTACAGACCAAGAGGTCACAGGTCTGAATCACCTCTACCGCGCTTCCCCAGCAAGGCCCTTAACCCCAAGTTGCTCGGGGGCGGGGGGGATGACGACTGTCCCTGTATTTAAGAAATGTAAGTTGCTCTGGAGCATCTGCTAAATGCTGTAAATGTAAAATGACCCAGATTTAGACCAGATCAGACTCGTCCTGAAGCAGGACCAAGAGCTCCCCAAGAAACGCACAGCATGGAGTGTTTGAGTAGAACAAGCTGCAGAACTGAAGAACTGGCGCGTGGACGCAGTCTGACAGCAGACTGATAAGGCTGAAGAACAGCCCTCAGGAGAGGCTGCAGCTCTCCTTCAGGAACGTTCAGGGATGGTTGAGTAAGAATTTAGGAGATCAGAAGAAAAGGACAAAGGCCATTCAGTCACTATTGCTTCAAGAGGAGTTCAGCGAAAATCCCCCTCATCCCAAATGTGGAGGATTGACCAGGACATGTTGGGTGAAGACTCTTTAGGTTAACAGTGGAAGTATCAGCCTTGGTGGCAACCTCAAGTAGACGTCCTTTTGTGGTTCCTGACAATATGACACACTGGTATAAAAAGAATGGAGAAATGGTCTGAAAACCGTATTAATGATCATATTGATAGTCTGTTTTTAATAAAAGCTGTCCAGATGTGCAGTAGTGGCCCAGAAGGTTGTGGGTTCGAATACCTTTACAAGGTATCCCCATCACTGCTCCCCGGGATACGGCTGCACGGTGTGTGCTGTGTTTCACGATGACACATAGTCACTTTCACTTTGCTTTCAAATGACAAAATGACATGATCTGAAGCAAAGGTGATTGGCCTAGACATCCAGTTTACATTGTGCTAGTTTGGAAACTGGTGTTTGATATTTGAGGAGAGATTTCAGGTCAGTTTTTTGACCATGTTTCTGGAACTGATGACACTGGATGATATAGCAGGACTGTCTGACATTGCAGTCCCCTTCTTGCCCTAAAGTAACCTCTGGGAGGAGGGCCAGGCTCCTGATATCATATTCGCAGATCAGGCTGTTTGTCCTGGACCAATCAGAGCAAAGTAGGCAGGGCCAAGATGGGTATGTATTCTAATATGTTTTAAATCATCCTCTCTTGGTTTGTTTTTCTAGCTGCTGGGTTCAAGGCCTTCCTGCAGGTTTGAGTGTAAAGGAGTTCTTAGGCGTCCGCACATTTCAACAAAAGCACATGTTTTTGTTTATAAATACAATTATAAAATGTACAACTTCCTGTCCTATTTCTGTAGGCCATTGTTTCCTTTTTTTAATGGAACGGCACAGACTGATTTCCTTGCGTGAATTACTGTAACATGTGCGTTTTGAATAACAATAACAGAGCTCAGAAAAGAGAAATGGTCAGCGTTTACTTTGGCACACATCTGGAACAATGTGGACAATTAAGGAAAGCAACATTTGGAGCACATCCTGACGAGCAAATGAACTCCAGCCAGCCCCTGGGAAATCATCCTTCACCTGCAGTCCGTCGCTTACTCCAAGCTCAGTTCCTCAGAAGTTTCCTGCACAAAAGCACAAACCTGTAAAAAAAAAAAAAACCCAACGGCAGATTCTGGTTGAAGTCACGCTTCATTCCTGGCAACAGGACTTGATCGTGTTTTAAGGCAAGATGCTTCAGGCAGAAATGACCAGTTTGGTCCCACAAACCATTTTCACATTATTGTTTTGTTATCAACATGTGGTTCCCCAAACTCTGGCAACTTGGATGTTGTCAGCTGTAAAATTAAAACCATCTGGCCTGATCGTGTGTAGGTCCTCATTGTGCCACTAAAACAACCCTTCTAGACTCCACAAGACCTCTGATGGTCTCTGCGCTCCTCTGTGCGGTTTGGCCAGGTGGATAAGCCTTCATCTCCATGTGCATCAGCCTTGGGTGCCCATGACCCTGCCGTTGATCCTTTCTTGGAGCACTTTTAGAAGGTACTAACCACTGCACACCGGGAACATCCTGCAAGATCTGCCATATTGGAAATGCTCTGATTTCTGTGGTCTGCACAGTCGTTCACAGTGCAAAATCGCAATGAAATCAGTGTTAAAAATGCTGAACTTGAATAACCCCACAAGAAATAACCCTTTCTTGTGTTTTTAATGTATCATTGAGGATACGGTTCTCCAGATCTTAAGTGAAAGTGACAATCCATGTCATTGCGAGGTCACAGCACAGCACACGTGAACCACAATGAAATTGGACCTCTGCCCATGCACTCAAACACTGTGCAGCAGTGGGCAGCTATTGAAAGCGCCCGGGGAGCAGTGACAGGGGCGGTACTTTGCTCAAGGGTACCTCAGGGTAAGCAGTAGGTAACCTACTTGTGAGGGAATCAAACCCACAATCTTCCAATGTGGGAGCAACTCCCTAACCACTAGGCCACTGCTGCCCTGATCTTCCTGAAGGTCTCTCATGTTCAGTCCAGTCTCTGTACCTGAGCAGTTCTCCAGATCTTCCTGAAGGACAGTGTTGTTGTCTCTCATTTCCAGTCCAGTCTCTGTACCTGAGCAGTTCTCCAGATCTTCCTGAAGGACAGTATGTCTCTCATTTCCAGTCCAGTCTCTGTACCTGAGCAGTTTAATTGTTTTGTGTTGGTTAATCCACACAGTGATCTACGTCTGAACCTTCATGCAGAACAAAGAGTCTAACTTAAGACATGAAGCAGTGAAGAATCAGGTGCAGATGATTCCAGATGATCTTTTTTGCACCATTAAAGTGGTTCTCAGCAAAATATAACAAAAAGAGGGCTTAAAACGTCTCACCAATTTATGGATTTCCAACTCTACCCTGTATTTCACCCAGTCGTACAGTACCACCAGCTCACATGTGCTTCCTATAAGATGCCACTGCATCCTTTTAACTCCCACTAATTCAGCATCACAGGAGAGCTCAACAAGCTTGGAGGAGAAGACTAACTGTTTAAAAAATATGACTTATTATGGAAATGCTTTCATATTGTCAACATTAGACATAATAAGAAGTGAAAGAAAGTGACAACCCTTGTCATTGCGAGATCACAGTGAACCACAACAAAACTGGACCCCTGCATTTAACCATGCAAACACCGTGCAGCAGTGGGCAGCTATTGAAAGCGCCCAGGACAGTACCTTCCTCAAGGGTACCTCAGGGCAACCTACTGGTGAGGGAATTGAACACAATCTTACATTTACATTCCATGTCCTGATTATAGGGACAGTCCCCCTGGAGCAACTCAGGGTTAAGGGTCTTGCTCAGGGACCCAGTGGTGGTAGTGCAAGAGGTGGGATTCGAACCGAGGACCTCTTGATCCAGAGGTCCGTAGGCAAGTACCCTACCACTAGACCACTGCCATCTTCCAATGCAGGGGCAACCCCTAACCACTAGGCCACCACTGCCCCATAACTTTGGTTATGCTGAATTAAGTCTCATCAGAGTGCGTTTACTGTACTCATTCATATTTACACAAGTTATAAATGATCATAGTTAGATAACCAGAAATACTCAATGAGACCATCCCACTCTCTCCTCTAGCACATCAGCATGTCTGAATATGTCCATGGCTGAGGCTTAAGCAAAAGATACACATTCCTTTCCATAGCATTCACAAGTGACACGGACAGCATGGCAGCCAAGGGTTTGATCGCTCTGAAGATTTGCTTGATGATCATTTATCTGATTGTAAGAGGACGCTGTGCAGGTACGACGTGCTCTCTTTTGCACATTCCGCACTTATTTTACTGGCTAATGGTTGTTGGACAGAAATTGGAGGTCGTTCTTGCCTAAACCTGGAGTATTTAGTTCAATGGGACCTGCCTGAGCAAGTCCTCCACAGGATGTCTTGAATTTGTGACTTGTGAGGCTTCACTGCCTGCTTTATGTCCAAACGTTTCATCTGTTGATCCAACTTTTTACCTGAAATGAAGGTTGTTGACAGGCCATTAGGTCCCTATCTGCTGCAATATGTGCCTCAACTTTCTGGGAAGACTGTAGACTCTTTGTCTGAACATTGGTGTGAAGATTTGATTGCACAAAAGCTTTGGGAAGGTTAGGTACTGATGCTGGATCATTGGACAATTAGATAATGCTGTTAATGTTAATGTGAATGTAAATGTAGTTGTGCATCCCAAAGGTGTGCAACACAGTGGTGCAGTGGTTAGCACTCTTACAGCGACAAGGGTCAGGGTTCAATCTCCAGCCTGGGTCCTTTCAGTGTGGTCTGCATGTTCTACCCATGTCTACCATGTTCTTATGGTAGCTCCAGTTTCCTCCCAAAGTCCAAAGATATGCAAATATCTTGGAGATGCTAAACCACCCCTAGGTGTGTGTGTTTTGCCTGCAATTAACCTGTCCAGGGAGCTTTTCCAGGCTTTGCCCTTGAGCACAGGGATAACACCCCTCATGACCCTTGTCTGAATAAGTGGGGAGTGGATGGTTTTTGATGTTGATGATAAAAAGGTTCTGCTAAAAAACATAAAAGACTTTGTTCTGCAAATTCTGCAAGCTTTATCAACACATTAATGCTAAATCAGCCAAAATGCCCTGAATCGTCTTAAGGTCAAAATTAGTTACTTCCTTTTAACCAAGAACTGCCATTATGAGTTTAGATGAGGGAATCTTTCCCAGATTTTCCTGAACATTGTCAGCTTCTCAAGCAGAACTAATTCATTTTCTTATTCCAGAGGATCTAGGAGACATTCGGAAGTTCCTAAGGTACTATGAGTACCTCTCTTATGACAGGAACGCTGTGCAACAACATCAGAGAGTGAAACGGCATCTCCAGCCACACAAGCAGGTGCTGCAGTTGGACTTTGAAGCTTTCCACAGGTAAATTGCGATGACAGTGAAGTATACCATTAGCTGAAGCTACTGTAAATTGCTGGATTGTAAAAACAATCTATAAAGAGCTGACCTTGAGGTTTATCACAGGGCTTTCCATTTACAACTCAAGCAAGACTTGGATGGATTTACAGATGATTTTGAGGTCCAGTCTGGAAGTGAGTCATGGGCAGGAGATCTCTCACACATTTACTCGGGAGTGCTAGAAGGTACAGTTATGGATACCCTGAAGTATTTGCAATGTATTCACTTAACGCTCCTTCAGGAGAAACGATTAAGCACATCTCTGCCTTTTGTTCTTCGTTTGTAATGATAATATGCTTTCACTTCTTATCAATACTCTTCTGTTGTGAAGCCAAACTCTGTTCTCAACTCATAGATGAACATGGCTCTTCTTGTCATGGCTCTGTCCTTGATGGCCAGTTTGAAGGCTCCATCCAAACCTCCAACGGTTCCTTCTATGTGGAGTCAGTGCACAAATACACCAAGGAACAGTCTGATCATCACTCCATCATCTACCATGAGGACGATGTTGGTGAGTGATGAGTTTCTTTCTTTAATTTCAAAAAGTAAAATGGAAAAACACCTTAATACAAACAGGCATCCTTTGAAAAAAGGATTTTTTAGGTGGTGGTGTTGAGCTGCCATCCTGATGCACAATCCAAACACTACTTGCTCAGTTGTGGTCCTGTGAGGGTCCTGACCACTGAAGAAGATGATAAAGGGGTGCAAACCAAATCAGATTCCGAGAAATTCAGAGAAACAGACGGCCTCTAGTAAGTCTGTACTGTGGTAACGACAAAGTGCACCTCTGTGGTCAGTGAAACTGATAGAATTTACAGTGAATGTAGTTACAACGATCAGCCATGAGCCATCAAGCAAAACAGCTCTGACCCAACAAGGTATGGACTCCACAAATCCTCTGAAATTGTGCGGGCATCAATAAGTGAGTTGGAGCTTCCAGCTTCAACTTGCTGTCAAGATGATGCAAAAGAAAACATGCTGCATCAGACCAGGCCATCTTCTAGTTCTGATGTTCCAGTACCCATTCTAGGCACTAGTGGTGAATGATGTTCTATCAGAACCAGGATTCAATTTTGCAGCAGTTTGTGCTGCAGTAGCTGTAGGTTCTGACCAGATGGGATAGCTTTTTTCTTCACCAATGACCCTTAAGTGTCCATGTCCCAGTTCAGTGGATGTCTGTCCTTGGAGCACGTTTGTAGATATTAATCACAGCATTCCAGGAACAGCCCACAAGACATGTTGTCTTGGAGATCCCACTTTAGCCATTCAGCTCAGATCCTCATGTTTGTCCTTTTGTACCTGAGCAGTTTCAGTTTTTTTTTTATTTCTTAAGTTACACAGTGACCTACATGTGAATCACTCAAGCTGAACAAACCCAGAATGTCCTTTAAGAACCCCAGAGAACTATTCCTGAAGATGACTTAAAGACAAAAAAGCTCGCCTCAGAGAGTTCAGGCTGCACTGAAGTATAACGGTGATGAAGCAGCTGGTCTGAATTACACATTCTTTGTTTTGACTGTATTTCCATGCATGTTTGCACATATTGTGATAGATGTCTGCACCTATTTTGTCATTCTCCTAGAAATGAGGACTTTATTCAAGACTTTTGCACAGTACTGTTATTTTATGTTTCGGCATCAGCGTCCTCCTCCTCCTCCTCTCCGCCTCCTCCTTCTCCTTCTCCTGCATGTTGTAAGAGGAGAAGGTACACTTTGAACGCTATATAGTTCTACAGCTGAAGGTAAACAGTGGCCGAGTGGCGAGTGTATGTGTTTATGTGCCCCTTAAGAGAGTCATGTGATGGTAGTCACACCACCATGAAGGTTACCCTGGGGCGTTTCCCATGCTTACAGAAGACATGATACTTATTCATGCAAGTCAATTCAAGTATATAAGTAATTTCATCCATATACAGAGTACAAGGTGAAACAGAACAATGTTCCTCCAGGACCCTGGTGCTACACATGGGACACATGATAAGACATGGCATAGAACAGGACACAGGACAAGAGGCTAAACTGAACAAGAAAGTGAAAGTGACAACCCTTGTCATTGCGAGGTCATGGCACAGCACACATGAACCACAACGAAATTGGACCTCTGCATTTAACCCATGCACACTCAAACCCGTGCAGCAGTGGGCAGCTATTGAAAGCGCCCGGGGAGCAGTGATGGGGACGGTACCTTGCTCAAGGGTACCTCAGGGCAACCTATTGGGAAGGGGTTCGAACCCCCGATCATGCGGCTAACGCCCTAACCGCTAGACCACCGCTGCCCAAGAGACTATACATTACCTACAGCTCCTCATAATGTACATTTAACCTGCTTGATAGCTTTTGCACCAACATTGTGATGTACTTCAAGATGCTAAACAATGGGCTGATATTTCTTTTAGAGATGTTTGCATCTTCCAGTGCTTCATAGATGTTTTGGGCTTCAAATAAGCATGCTAGACAGGGTTTGGTTCAAAGCTGAAGTCTTAAAGTGGTTTAAATCAAGCTTTAACCGAACAAATCTGGATTTAAATGGATCCAAATAGTAATAACTCACACATTATTACTTAAGAATCCTCATTTAACCTTTCGTCCCAAGCCTCCAACTGTCTAAGCCTCATGACCAGTTCTTTGTCCTCCACACTGAGTTTACTGAAGGCACATGATGCTGCATTCTACTGTCCTGCAAATGAATTGCCTTCTTGTTTGAATGTACCGTTCAAACATCGGTGGAGACCTGAAAACATATGTTCCGTCCCATCTGGGTGTACAGACTCTACAGCCCAGGCAGCTGCTGGAATTCGATTAGGTTTCATGCCTGACTGCCTCGTGGAAATGTCCAATCAGCACATTCACAGCCTGCGCCAAATTCTCAACAAGTATGGATGCAAATTCTAAAAATATTTCCACTGCCTGCTGCTTACCACATGCCTTCCAATGAGCAGTTGTCTCAGTTTGTGAGTTTGGCCTACATTGTGAATGTTTACAGCATTCATCTGTGCTTCCTGTAGTTCTGTGCAAAAGTCTTGAGCCACCCCTTATTTCTTCATTTTAACTCGCAAAGAAACAAATTGTTCTTTTATTTTAATGTTTAGTTGAGGAACAGGTCTCTAGATTGTCCTGAAGGACAGTGTTGTTGTTTCTCATTTTCCAGTCAGTCTCTGTACCTGAGCAGTTCTCCAGATCTTCCTGAAGGACAGTGTTGTTGTCTCTCATTTCAGTCCAGTCTCTGTACCTGTGCAGTTCTCCAGATCTTCCTGAAGGACAGTGTTGTTGTCTCTCATTTCTATATAAGCATAAGACTGCTTACAGGTTTAAAGTGATATTTCTGCACCAACAGGCGATTCCCTGTTAAAATATAAAGAAATTTGGGGTGACTCAGCACTTTTGCAGTACTGCATAGTATACATTTCTACATGCATCTCAGGACTGCAGGTCTCTAGGTCGAGCAGCTTTTCTGAAAAACATCAAGTGTTAACTTCTCTGAACTCTCTTGAACTTGCTCTTAACATCGCTGAACCTGCGGTTCATAAAACAAGCTCACAAAAGGCCATTAACCTGTGCTTTTGATAGCAGCCGTGCCAAATATCAGGTTGATGTCACACTTCAGATTTGCTCAAATGAGATCGTATTGATGTAATTCTTGTTGGGCTGGAACTTTCAGCTCAGAACAAGTTACTTTTAGAGCATTGGTTACTAATCAACAGTTCAGATGTTGATTTATTATACATTTTGCTCCTCTGTGCACACCGGTCTGAGATTAGCTAAGTTTCTTTCCAAACTCTGATTATTTTTCTTTGGTCTCCACATGCACGAGCACTTGAAAGAGAAACTAATGCACAGGCATGCAGTTTTAATCCACAGTCTGGAAGTAATTTTACGAATGGGTCAACGATCAGTGTTAACCCCCCCCACACACATGCATGCTTGGGCTGTTTATCAGCAGCCAATCACAGGTCCAGGTCCTTGGGCCAGTTTACACAGATTATCATGAGTAAAATGTTGGAGTTAGCTGCAGCCAGCCCCTCGTTCACTTCTTTAGGATTGTGGGATTGCAACTGGCTCGCTGCCTTCCCCGTGGTGTGATCTGGTCAGACTGCCCATCTCTTTAAATAGAACGTCACCACACTGTACTTCCACTAAGTTTAGCTTTTATTGCATCCTTACAGAGGGACAGGGCCTGACTGCTGCACTGCATGGGGAAGGGTTTAGGTAGTAAAACCTAAATCATAGATAAGCCTCTTCTGAACTGGATTTTTTAATCGTGTTGTTTTTTCTGCATCATTAAGTCGCAAAAGATTAAAACAAGTCATTCAGATTTAATGTGAAATCCTTCTTTATGGAGAAACACAGAGCCAGAAAAGTGAAGGTCCCTCACAGAAAGTAATCAAAGGGAATGGATATTAATACCCTGCCTGAGATATTCTTTAATGATGGTTCTGAGAAGGTTCTGGCCTACTTTGAAACATTCATTCATGGTGGATGGGTACAGGTCCCAATAGTCCCAAAGAAGATTTAGATTTCTTACCATTTCCCATCACCATCATGTATGTGTAGGTTCACTGGTGGGCTCTGAGAGTAATAAAATGGCTATTGAGATGTGATCCCTGTTCCCGTTCCATGTAAAATTCCCGTTCCTTGTAAAAAAATCTATTTTATTTAATTTAACCATTTCACTGAATGGCATTTTTTAACAGTAAAGGCTTTCAGAAATAACTTTGTTAGCTGATATATTACAGCTCTGAAGATGTAAAGATCTGCACAATCAAAATATTTGGCTGAAGTTTTTAGTTTTACTCAAAAGGCCTTGTGTAAGATTCAGAAAGGCATGCATTTAGGTTCTCCTGATATTCCGTCTGGAGGACAGAGTCTTCCAGGGTCAACTTTCTGCAGAAGCAGTCCAAAGATTTGGAGTTTGCCAACGTCTCTTCGGGGCTGCTGGTATCCAGTTGAGAAACAGTTTTGCAAAAGATTTAAGAGAATAGCCAGTGGCTCAAGGACACCAACTCAACAAAATCTTCTATTCAGTTTGTTACTTTATCCTGGGATCCACCATGTAGGCCTACAGAGAACCTCTTGCTGCCTCCATTCCTATGATCTTCCTTCCCTCATGAACTTTTCAAGGAAAAGTGGCTCATTTTTTAACTGCCTGGGAGGACTAATCTGAGAATTTCATTTCAGTTCTCTTTCAACACCCTGATTTTTCATATCTGCGATGAACTGGCAACCAGTCTAGAGTCTGTGCATTTCACCCCATGAGCTCTGGAACAGGTTCCAGCACTCCTTACAACCCTGGTTTGTATAAATGGGCAAGTATATGGATGAACGATGGATGGATTTTAATTATTTATGAATTGAAAATCTTAAATCTAGGGTTACCTCCATATTTATAAAGGCTTACAGCAATAAGCGTCAGTTGTCTGAGGCTTTTCTAAGGTTGGATGACATCTAAATGGACTGAAATCAGCTTTTCCAACAACCGGCATTAGAGATATTCTTCACGTTTGTTGTTGTTTGGAAAGCTAACAGTGCTTTCCCAAAATATTAAATGTATTTTCAATGTTCAAGAAGCTTTTGTTCACCAGCCTTATCTTGCAGCATCATTTCCTTTCTACTACACATATAAAGACTTCCAGGCTGAAGGAGAAGGTCTATATGATCTTCCACACCATACCAAGAAAGTGAGATGGGGGCAATAAGGTCTATGTGCTGCTTGTATTTGTGTGCAGATGACTCTCTCCTTGGAGACGGCAGCCGTGCTGGTTTCTGCAGGACTGCCCAGCTGCAAAGCCTCATCCAAAACCTTCGACAGGTCAGACATGACATCACCTCAACTTCCACTCACACATACACTCTTATTGTGGCTCAGTCTATGTCCAGGATATCCCAGTTCCTTGCCTCCAGCGCCTTCCTGGGTGTGCTCCTAACCATAGATAGTTAATGGCAGGGTAATCTGAGCACATCAGGAAATCCTTCTGAAATCAGGAAATCAGGACACCTCAGCCCAGAAGATATCAGAATGACTTTTAACTTTCCTCAAAGCTTTACATTTCCCTCATATTACCATTTATATCATTTATATCACATAACATTGTAATTGCGTTGTGGCTAACATACTGATGTGAAAGTGAAAGTGACTACCCTTGTCATTGCGAGGTCACGGCACAGCACACATGAACCACAACGAAATTGGACCTCTGCATTTTACCCATGCACACTCAAACCCGTGCAGCAGTGGGCAGCTATTGAAAGCGCCCGGGGAGCAGTGATGGGGACGGTACCTTGCTCAAGGGTACCTCAGGGCAACCTATTGGGAAGGGGTTTGAACCCCCGATCCTCCGATCATGCGGCTAACTCCCTAACCGCTAGGCCACCGCTGCCCCACAATGTACAGGTTGTTCCATATAAACAATTAAAAAAAGCGAAGCTAGGGGCATGTCGTCTACAGAGAACACACCTCAGTGTGACATTGTTCTGTACATTTGAGTTTAGATTTGTTGGACCAATTTATATATATATATATATAAAATTTTCCATACATATTTTCAACAGGCCACATCTTTTTCCATCAATAATTTACATTTCTAAACATATAACTTTACGTTCTCTTGTACGTGCACTTTTTACAACATGCCGTCAATCAGCCTTGAGTGAAAAAACAGTCAGAATTGGAAATTGAAAAATCAATTTCAATTACAATTACATTTCAATTACAAAAATTAAACTTTTACTTTCACTCGAAATGACCGTTAAGTGCCAATTATTCATTTTCACAGTGAAGAAGCATTCGTCTGATCAAACCACAGCCTTAACGGCTGCATATCAGATCAATGATATCCTGTCTTCCACTTTGACTGTCTCTGTCTTTGGTGAAACATCCAGTCTTTTCAGAAGACTCCCAAGCAGTTTTTCGGGACAGAAATATTGGGACATTTTTCCACACTTTGCCTGAATGAAAGTGTGTCTCTTTAAAGGGGATCATAATGTCAGCTTGTGTTTAAAAGACACATCTGTGGTTGGATGAAGGATGGTTGATGGTTAAGGATAAAAATGGAAAAATGAAATAGATTTGATATATTTACTGTCAAGGCTTCTGTGTAATATTTTCGGATGAAAACTGAAAGGTTTGTACTTTGTTTTTTTTTTTGTTGTCTATTGGGACGGGGGATTGCTATCTCTCAGATCTACAAGGTCCATTGTTTGTGGGCCTGGCTTGGGTTACGTCCATGCTGTAATCACCCGCAATATGCTCAGGACAATTGGAAAGTCTCATCGGACTTCTTGTTTTATTTTAAGCACATATTTGTGGCGACACATAATTTCCAGCTATTTGGTGCAATATTATCTAAGCAGATGTGAACCTATTTGCCTTGGCTTTTTGTTTAACCCCTCCAGCTCAGTTTCTTGGGCTTCCCTCAAAGATGTCCAATCTTGTCTGTTTATTTTGATCCCCAGGACGGACCAGTCTCCAGACCAAAGCGCACAGTGGACCAGTCCAGAACCAGCTGCCTCCTCCATCTGCATGTAGACCATTTGTTTTACCGAAGGTTTGGCAGCGTGGAGGCTGTTGTTGCTCAGGTGATCTAGAAATCCAATATGCAGAGTTTGTTCAACCAGAAAGCAGCCTTGACTGATTGAAAACATGACGGCAACCGTAAAAAAACCTTTTCCATTTATTATCAAACGCTGTTATGATTCGGTTCAGACCGTCACATTTACTTTTAGAGTTTACAGATGTTCTGGTCAGATGAGGTCACTTTGCTGGGACCAGTGGGTGGAGAAAAGTTTGTCCTTTCAATCATTGAGCCATGTTCTTTACCTTCCCTCGTGACACTGAGAACACCCAGTTCCGATCACACAAAACTGGATGTTACGCAATGCTTGTATGCTGAAGATAAGACCCCAAATATCCCACGGTCTCTGTGAATGTCACTGTTGGCCTGGTGGTCTTCTTCTCAGTCCATGAGGTTTCTGAAACCCTGCTTGGGACCGGCTTCCGGTTCTTTATGTCCATTTCCGTACATTTGTATGGAAGTTATGCAAGGTTCTTGTTATTCTGACATTTCCCTCCTGATTCGCTCTACTGTACACTCCAGTAGTGCTTATTTATTTCCATACTTATTTATGTCCATCGTATGTGCGGTACAGCAACTGCAACTGTTGCTATTCAAATGTTTGCTCAGTTTTAGCTAATTACTATCTAATTTGAGCTAATTAGTGTATATAAATACACTTTTACATTATTCCATTCTTCCTCATGAGAAATTATACTTTATCCTCACACGGAGGTTGAAACACAGTCATGTTTGGAACGACCGACCAGCCGAGTTCCTTCAAAAACTGTGTGCAAGTGTACCTAGGAGAATTGATGCTGTTTTGAAGGCAAAGGGTGGTCACACCAAATATTGATTTGATTTAGATTCTCTTTTGTTCATTCACTGCATTTTGATGATTGATGAAAATAAATGATCAACACTTCCATTTCTGAAAGCATTCTTTGTTTACAGCATTTTTTCACACCTGCCTAAAACTTTTGCACAGTAATGTGTATATATATATATATATATATATATATATATATATATATATATATATATATATATATATACATACACATATACACATCCTACGGAACTATGGCAATATTTTGAAGAATTAAAGAGCCCAGATTCTATAAATTTTTAAATTATAAAAAGTTAACCTTTGCATGGGCCACATTTAATGTTTATATATTTGTTTATATATTTATATTATATATGTATTATATATATAATTGTGTTTTAAGTCATGCAGAAATATGCTCTCTGTACAGGCACATCAGGCGTACCCAAACTTTTAAACAACGTATTACTTATACTCTAACGAAGAAATCCTTTTTTCTCTTAGATGTAGCAAACGGGAGTTTCTAGACTGTTGGTGGTGCTGGAGATCAGTCTAAACCCCCAGTAGAAACCCGTCACGTCATAGAACCAGAACCATAAAAAAATGGGAAGGAAGATAAAGAGGAGTATATCAGAGTTTAGCTCAATATTAAAACAGGATTTTTCTTTCCTGCTGTTCCTTGTGTATGGCTGTGTGCTGTGCCCAAAAATGTGCCCAGTTTTGGGGCAGCATTGTGGCAAGAAGGTCCTGGGTTCGATTACCAGATAGGATGGTCTGGGTCCTTTCTGTGTGGTTGCCTCCCACCACCGGACCTGCAGGTCAGGTTGACTGAAGATGTTAAATTGCCCCCTAGCTGTGAGTGAGTGTGTTCGTCTGTGTGTCTGCCCTGGCGACCTGTCCAGGGTGTTTCCCCACCTTTTGCCCTGTGAGCTGGGATAGACTCCAGCACTGCCCACAACCATGATCAAGTAATGCAGTAATGAGAGAAGGATAAGAACAGAGTGTCCGTGGAATAGAGAACAGGTGACCCGGCCTTGGTCCAATGCCAAAATCACCCCGTGATGTGGTGGAGCTGCCTGGTCTGCCCACACCTGCTGCCATCTCTCATCGTCGTGTAGTAATACGCGTTCTGTGTCTTGATGCCCTGATTGCTACCCACTCTTTTGGAAATCACCCCAGTCGTATATTTCACCAGGTCTTGCTTGGCAGTCTGGACACTCGATCCCAGAGGGACTAACTGTTCTGTGTTGGGAGTATTGGGACATGCCCTTTTGACAGTGAAACAAACCAGGACTGGTCATGAAAATCTGCTGCAACTCTGACATAAAACTCTGAAGGGCAGAAAGACAGATGTGTTACTCTCACCCTAGTCCCAGTTAATTAACTACATATGGGAATTTATCGTGTTTTTAAATGTATTCATGAAAAAGTTTTTTTTTCTTTGTATCATTTATTGTTTAAATATTAGATCATCCTTCATCATTTGAGCTTTAGATCCCCTGTATTCTCTGTTTTAATCTTGAGTTTCTTCAGGACCTGCAGTGTCTATCGTGCCATTGCATGCTTAGCCCACCTTGCCAGGACGCCTTGCTATGAAAAGCACCTTATAAGTGAAAGTGACAACCCTTGTCATTGCAAGGTCACAGCACAGCACACAGTGAACCACAGTGACCTCTGCATTTAAACTCAAACAGAAAAGGTCAAACACAGTGCAGCAGGGGGTAGCTATTGAAAGTGCCCAGGTAGCAGTGACAGGGACAGTGACTTGCTCAAGGGTACTTCAGGGCAACCTACTGGTGAGGGGCTTGAACCCACAGTCTTCTGATCCTGTGGCCAACTCCCTAACCACTAGACCACTAGCTTCATTACGATTCCTGCCATCTTGCATGAATGGCTCTAAATGTAGAGCATCTCCCCTGCTGTGGAGAACTTGTGGTTTGTTCTTTGTGGTGATTAGTGTATGGATTTGTGTGAAGAATGCCGAATGAAATGGATTAACTCTACCATATTCCCACAGGTTGCTTCTTACATGAAAGCAGTGAATGATATTTATGACAAGGCAGACTTTGCTGGTATTGATCTGGTCAACTTCAAGGTGAAATCCATGAGTGTAAGCTCTCCTCTTATTTTGTGTTGCACTTTTGAGTTTCATTTCAGAAACACAAGCCGGATCACTTAGTCAGTGTAATAACCTCTGTTCCGATGAAGTAAATGAATCTTCCTGTTGTTCCATCTTAAGTTTGCTACAGAAGAAGACCCAAGTGACCCCTTGCAGGAGACTTACATTGGCCCAGAGAAGCTGCTGAGTCTTTATTCAGAGACGAACTGGGGTAACTACTGCCTGTCCTACCTGCTGACCAACCGAGACTTCAGTGGCATTCTGGGACTAGCCTGGGAAGGAAAAGCAGGTGAGTCAGTTGTCCATGGTCTCAGGTCCTGAGTGAGATAGAAAACTCACCTGTAAGGAGTCAAGACTACTTGGCAGCACAAAGAGTTTCCCAGAGGTAGAAATCACAGAGCTTTCCTCATTACTGTGTAGTTGCTGAAGATGCACTTCTGTTTAAGAGTCATTTTCTTAAAAAGCTACAAGTTTATTGACTTTTCCTTCTTCCAGGGCCATAAACCTACACAGAAATTCCTAAAGGCTTATTCCAACAGTGTCCACTGTGGTTCCACTTTCTGGGGTGAAACTTATGAAAGCAGTCTTCATGAAGAACACTCAGAATAAACCTTCAGTGTCAATCTAGCTTTAGATCAGTTGTCAAAAAAGGCTTATGTAGCCTACTGAACTCTACCCAACCAGTTTATCCATTCAAGGCTGGTCCAAGACTTTGAGCTTTGAGGCTACACTTCCATTAATAAGTTATTTATAATATATAAAGCTCAGGAACCCAATGATGGTAGTGCTGGAGGTGGCATTCAAATTTGCAACCTCCTGGTCCACCAACACCCCTGGCTTTAACATTGTGGGGACTTTTCATGATGAATGAATCAACGGAAGTGCTTAAACACTGCAATTTTTTCAGTTTTTCTAGTTGTGTGTAATCTGTTCTTTTGCAGAGTCACTTTCGGGGAATTAAAACAAAAATCCAGAGCAAAGTTTGACAATCTTGTATGGCAACCATGAAGTTATTATTTTTTTTGTTGGGTTTGTTTGTAACGAAAATCCACAGCCTAATCTGCCAGGCCTTAGGTGCTAATGATAACGTGATACTACAACATCTAGTTTTGGCACAATGGCTGTTCTCTGGTTTAGACCTTTAGCAAGGTTTCTGGAATGTGCCCTTTGTCGGTGGGTGTCCTGAACCCTGCATCGTATTGGAGCAGAACAACCTCAGTCCCCCTCCCATCTCCGAGCTGGAAGAGAACTTTGGGGTGGGAACTATTGCAAAGTTCTTTCTTAGGAAAAACGGGAGCTGTTCAAAGAAACGAACCATCAGAACATCTTGCATAACAGGCTGCAGGAGTCTATGACGCATGTGATATGTAAAAAAAAAAACAAAAAAAAACAATGCTTCATACCACGCTTACTAGTTTGTTTACATGCAGTGATTGGATCATTAGAGGGCGTGAGCCCCTTATGAGCTTTCATTGAGAAACACGTAACTGTTGTGGGCTGTTTTGTTTAGGAGACCTTCCCTGATCCTCAAACTCCAAAGTGACCTAGTAATTAACATTCCTCTGAGGACAACAATGACAGCTGCATTCCTCATTAACAGCGTGCCAGGACCTGACTTCATCTCTCTTTCCTCCCTTTACCTCGTGACAAAGAACTCTTTGTCTTTGTTTCTCAGATGCTTTTCCATGCTTCTTTATATTTACCCACACAGCCTTCGTCAGATCCTTCCGTGCATTGTAGCAGCCACATGTATCTACTGTATTCTGATGAAGGGAAGAGGGCAATATACACTCCTAAATGAAAGTTCTGCAAAGGGTTCCATGAACGAACATTTTTAAAAATGAGATCATTAAGAAAAAAAGAAAAAATGATACCGTGCAGGTAAATTTTTGGTTCATCAAGATACAAACTGTGTTAGTGTTCCCCCAAATGTCCCTTAGGTCCAATTTCAAAACAAAAAGATCATGCTTTTACATTTTAATAACCTTTTTAAAGTAGAACTGTGAGATTGAAAGCCTGGACTCGGGATGGGATGTACAGAGTCATCAAAAGAATCCTCTTGCAGTGGAATATTTTAGAATGATGTTCCCTGAATAAAGGTTCTGAAGGGGAACCCTCGAGGTTATCAGCCCAGTGACAACCTGGCAACCCGACAACCCTGATTAAGATAAGCAACAAGTGGTTGAGATAATTGATGTGTGGATGAAGAAAGAAGCTTTTAAAGATGCAAAACTTCACATTACCTTACTGATTTAAAAGATTTCTCCAACAACCTTTACAGTGTGTGGTGTTTTTCTGGACCAATTATCTTCTCAGTGACTTGCAGCACAGCTGGAGTTTGAACTCAAGTCTCCTGAGTCAGATGGAGCCTCATTTTAAGTCTTTCTTAATTGAATACACAGCACGTCAGTAGGGACTTGAAGGGCCCTACAATATGCTCAGAAAAGCATATTTTAATGGAGTTCACTGCGATGTCTTTCTACGGTTTATTTTTTCTGGTAAAATCTTAACTTGGCCCAGCACTGAGCCCTTCAGCCACAGCTCTGGCCCACTAAGAACCCTCTCAGCATAAACAGATCAAGCAATACAGCAGAAAGTTGCAGACTTCTCGTTTTTCTCTTCTCACAATGTCAGAGATCTCACCCTGACTGTTTTGATCACATTGTGGGCTGACACGATAGTGATTGGCTAAGCAGAGGGGTGTGAGCCTGTGTAAATAGTGACATGCGATGAGAGAGGCAAGTGGCCTGATCCTCTAGCCAGCCCCCAACACCCGCCACCCCCACCATCTTAGCCACTAGGAATAAGGAATGCATTCCTCAGTTAGGATTAGTCACCATGGTCAAGAACTTTGGTTCATTCAAAGCCAGAGGAGGCAAATGTCCACACATTCTTTACTTAAGTAGAAGTAAAGATACCTGTGTAAAAACCTTCTCTGGTAAAAGTAGAAGTTCAACTTCTTTACTCAGCACAAGTGAACAAGGACAGAATGAAGTAGAACAGGAATGTACTGAGAGTATTAAGTAAAAAGTACAGGAATGTACTGAGAGTGTAAAGTAAAAAAAACATGAATGTACTGAGAGTGTAAAGTAAAAAGTACAGGAATGTACTGAGAGTGTAAAGTAAAAAGTACAGGAATGTACTGAGAGTATAAAGTAAAAAGAACATGAATGTACTGAGAGTGTAAAGTAAAAAGTACAGGAATGTACTGAGAGTGTAAAGTAAAAGTACAGGAATGTACTGAGAGTGTAAAGTAAAAGTACAGGAATGTACTGAGAGTGTAAAGTAAAAAGTACAGGAGTGTACTGAGAGTGTAAAGTGAGCCGTGTCTCCTCTGAAGGACGTCTGGAGCGTCTGTCTGTGCTGAAAGTGAACTGAATCTCACTCCATATTAATAGAATTAAAGACTATTAAAGCCTCAAACTTCAACTCCAATAAAAACAATCTACTGAAAATAATCCACATGAACTTCACCGCTTCACTTTCATCACCGTCTCTACTAGTTCTCCCCTCATGGATGCACACTCAACACACCCTGAACTCCACCGTCCACTCTCCCTGTCCTCTCTCTCACTCTCCTTCACTCTGTCCTGCACTGATGGAGAGGGACGTCTCTTCTGTGTGTTTTGGTCCATTTAGTCTGAAACGGATCTGGATGATGGAAAATACAAATAATGGAGAATTCCTCTCAAATGCATCCAAAAATTAGGAGATTATTCTAAAACTGTAAGAAGTAGAAAATACAGAGATTGGGATTAAAATGTAGAATGGACTGGTAACCTGTCCATGGTGTTTCTTTACACTGTGCCCTGCAACCCTAATTAGGGCAAGCGGCTTTGAAAATGAGTGAGTGAGTGTATTTATGTATATATGTGTTTTTTAAGCACTGATGGGTTTTATATAAAACCAGAAGTAGGAAAAGAGTAGGAAAGATCTTGCTTGTAGATGTCTATCTGTGATAGAAGAATTCCAGCCGCTTCAACTAAAAAAAAAAATCAAACAAACTTTATGATGGTCATGTGTTTGCACAGCCCAATCAGCTGCACCTAAATATGTTATTCCGCAAAGAATTTCCTCAACAAGGATAATTAACCTTTTTTTAAATGGTCCCTAAGCATTACCACTTGTCGCGTTCAGGGAAAACCAGTATTAAAGGAAAAGGGAAAAAAATCTTAATGAGTCTTAATGAGACTCTTCTATTGGTCCAGTTATATGAAAATAATAATCACTCAATGTAAAGCAGACATTTCTAATGAAATCAATAAAACCACAATGGAAAAATGAAAAGCGAGGGGTTAACAGGCTCATTTGTTTCGGTGACTTTATGACTTTTTTGACCTGCTTGTATGACCAAACATGTGATCCTGAAGAATCATAAACAAAGCGGAGCCTGAGAAAAGGCCGGGGAGTCAAACACTGAGCTGTTGTGTCATGGTAGGGTAATCTGCCCTAATCGGGGCAGTAAACCCAGAAATTGCCCTCATGAGCGACACGGCTTTTTGTCTTAACAATGGTCCCCTGCTCGCTGGCCTTTGTTTATGCATTATTTTCAAAAGCAGCGCTGAGGGTCTGAGGGGGCTCGCTGGGAACTCACGGTGTTCACGCGAGCTGCCGAACTGGCAGGCTGTAAGAAACGAGCTCTTTGTCCAAAAGTGCATGTTTTTGTATCGGGGTTCCTTTCTCAATCCATCTTGTTTATTTTTCTTTCCCTCCCCTTCTTTTAGCTTTTTACCAAGAAGAAAAAGAGGAACTGAAATATAGTTTAACGTGTCCAAGATACACATGCATATATTTGTTATTTTGAAATACATTCTGAAACATAAAAATATGATTTTAAGAGAAAAATATCTATCTATATATCTGTCTGTCTGTCTGTCTATTTATCTATATATCTGTCTGTCTGTCTGTCTATCTATTTATCTATATATCTGTCTGTCTATCTGTCTATCTATTTATCTATATATCTGTCTATCTGTCTGTCTGTCTATCTATTTATCTATATATCTGTCTATCTGTCTGTCTGTCTATCTATTTATCTATATATCTGTCTGTCTGTCTGTATATCTATTTATCTATATAACTGTCTGTCTATCTATTTATCTATATATCTGTCTGTCTGTCTGTCTGTCTATTTATCTATATATCTGTCTGTCTGTCTGTCTGTCTGTCTGTCTGTATATCTATTTATCTATATATCTGTCTGTCTATCTATTTATCTATATATCTGTCTGTCTGTCTGTCTGTCTATTTATCTATATATCTGTCTGTCTGTCTGTCTGTCTATTTATCTATATATCTGTCTGTCTGTCTGTCTGTCTATCTATTTATCTATATATCTGTCTGTCTGTCTCTCTGTTTGTCTGTCTATCTATCTATCTCTCTATCTATCTATCTATCTATCTATCTATCTATCTATCTATCTATCTATCTATCTATCTATCTCTCTATCTATCTATCTATCTATCTATCTATCTATCTATCTATCTATCTATCTATCATGTTAAAAATAGGAATGACTGCTATCTCTTCTTTCCCTGCAATATTTGATCAAACACACCACTTTACTATATATTGTATGTCACATTCTGCTGTAGTCTATATTGCATATTATATGATTATATTCTTTATATATTTACATTTTCATGACCGCTATGTCACGTTACATTTACCTTCTCCGGAAGACAGGCTGATGAAATGAACCCAAATGTTCAAAATTTCTAAATATATCTCACTCAAGAAAATGATCAAAAAGTCTTTTCAAATTTTTGAAAAGTAAAAAATGATTGATGTTAATACACCGCGGGTCTAACACCACCCGTGAGACTGCTGTTAAACGGATCTTACAATTTATACATTTCATATTCTAGTAATTGTAGTAGAGCCGAAAGGAGGACGCACAGAAATAAATCAAATCTGTGCTTTTTGTACAAGGACTTTCATTTCAGTGTATCTGATTAGTGACAGAAGTGATGAAGACCCTTGAATATGTCTTGGCGTAAAGTTTACAGCTAACGTGTTTTAACTATATATCTTCATTTTTTCAGCTTCATTAGTTTAATTACAATCCTGTATTTTCCATGCGGTCATGGTCATGGACCCCACTGTATGAAGCGTGTTTTGGACCATAAAGCGTGTTAATGACTCATACAGGTGGGAAATGGAGTCTTGTGACTCCAGAAGAAAAAAACTGGAAGCCTGTATTGTTTGTGTTCCTGTCCTGTGGTTATTCCCTTGAAAAGTCTTGTAGGTTTAATCCCAGAGGTTCCTGTTCAGACTGCATTGTTGTCTTTGCACAAAATGAACATGAAAAGCCAAACAGCAGCACGTGTATCGATTGTCTCAGCTACGGTTACACTAATTTTGTTTATCTGGCCATGCGGTGCTGCTCCATAAGCTGCAGCAAAGCAATCACAGTGTGACTCATAAAGCTTGTGTTCTGTTGGGATGGCCCATTAGAGTAGCGTGTGGTAAAATTGGTTTGGTCAGAGCCTAGTGGAAAAATACCAGGACTTAGCTGAACTATAGCCTTACTCCCCTTCAGAGATATTAGAACAGCAAAGGCAGTTGATTTGTGTTTACTGTCTAAGTCTTCCGTTTACGATCAAGTGAAAGTGACTATGTCATTGTGAAACAGAGCACACGGTGAGAAATAACAAAATGCTTCCTCTGCATTTGAACCACACACACCAATGCTTACTGTAACACCTTATGTATCTGACCAACTAGATTTTCAAGCAAGCAGAAGTACAGTTAAGGAACAAAAGTCTTAGAACAGTAAAAAATGTTTGACATTTCATATTTTGATGCATTTCCCTTTGGTTGCATATTGCTTGCAAGAGCTGCATCAATCCTATGACCCACTCACTTCTTCATCTGCTGATTCATCAGGAACAAAAATTGTAATTGATCAGTATGAGCTTCGTTCAGATGGATAAAGTACTGGTAAAAGTGAAAGGGACTAATTTATAGGGTGGTGGTGAGACCAGCCATGTTACGCAGGTTGAAGACGTTGGTGGTTAAGGGAAGAGCTGGAGGTGTCAGAATTAAAAACGCTGAGATATGCATTGGAAGCGACAAGGATGGACAGGTTTAGAAACAAGCTTGTTAGAGGGGCAGCTCAGGTTGGACGGTTTGGAGACAAAGTCAGAGAGGTGAGACTGCGTTGGTTTGGACATGTCCAGAGGGGAGACAAGAATTATATCAGGAGAAGGATGTTGATGTTGGAGCTGCCTGGCAAGAAGAGAGGAAGAGGAGGAGGAGGTTTGTGGATGCCGTGAGAGAGGACATGCAATCAGAGTGAAGAATGAAGATACCGAGGACCAGCTGAAAGAAAAACAAGAAGAAGAAGAAAAAGATTTTGATGGTGCCAGTTTGTGCTCCTTCAATTATTCCCATTGTATCTTGGCGGTTTAGTTGTTTTCTCCGGACAGGTATTCTGTGAAAGTGTGATGGTCAAGATTGCGTAAAGAGGTCATTCTTCTCATTCGTCTCGGTTTTGGCTCAGCGGAGAGGGCATGGGCTGAGAGCCGCTCTCATGGGACTCGACAACAATAGACTTTCCTGGAAAAGCATTAGCACAGTAGCTCATTCACGCTCTCCCCAGCTGTCGGACTGGACAAAGTCACATGACTACGGGCGAGTCCTGTAGGGGACACTACGGGACAGCCTTTTGGTCAAAAACCGTTTGTGTAAATCAGTGTGTAGCTGAAAACAGGGGGCAGCCATATCCAGCACCCAGGCAGCAGTGATGATTTCAGTACCTTGCTCAAGGGTACCTTTATATATAATAATTATATAAGTACATGTAATGTTTCTGTAGTGTCTTTTGGGCAAAAGCTCAAAAATCTGGCAATGAGCGAGTGACTGATAAAGGTTCCCTGGTCCTATCTCAACATGTTTATACATGCTATATTTATATGTATTTATCTTAAACTGATATAACTGATTACTAAAATTCGAAATGTCTGTAGTGTCTTTAATGTGATATAAATGAATAGATTTGCATTCATTGATTTCCAAAATGAATCAGACCCCAACAGACTGTATTATATTGCCAAAGATCTAAATTTTTAAAAAAATCAACAAACATTTTTTCATGCTCAGACATACTGTAGTATACTGACTATACTGAGGTTATTCTGAACATGACAACAGTCATTTTTCTTTTTTTTTGGAGACCGTCTGCCATTGTGAACATGCCGCAGCACTCAGTGAACCACAACGAAATGCTTCTCTGTATTTAACTTACACATCAGTGTCGCATAGGGCTGTCAAATCCATGTCCTGGGAGCAGTGACGGGGACGGTACTTTGCTCAAGGGTACCTCAGATAAACCTACTGATTAGGGACTCAAAACCATGATGTTCCCATAATGGTGCTTATACCTAAACACTAGGCGACTGCTGGATAGGAGACTGAGTTTAGGGATCAAACTGCTACAGACCGAGTTTAGAGGATCAAATCTGACTTTACCCAATAGCATTGATGGGCATTTAGCTGATACTCTTATCTAGAGTGACTTTCAGTGCCTACCTATTGGAACAGTCCCCCTGCAGCAACTTGGGGTTGAGGGTTTGCTCAGAAATCCAGTGGTGGTGGTGCTGGAGGTGGGACCACCACCAGCATAATCGTATCTCCCTTAATCAATGCCCCTTAATCCAGTAAGTTCCTCAACCCCAGGTTGCTCCAGGGAGACTTTCCCTGCCATTAGGCAATCTCTAGATGTGAGTCTGAAAGCTGTGCATGTAAATGTTCGGATCTTATCAGCAGGACCATCTTCTCTGCAAAGCTCTTATCATAAGCTGCATATTTAGAAGCTGTAGCTGCTGAGGTAGTGATCACACTCTTAAGCAGAGTTCATGTTTTTCATGGGAAAATGTGATTCTCACAACGTGGTGATGCGAATTATAGAAACTGGCCCAGTCTTGCCCAATCCCTCCTTTTTGGCGAGTGCAGTAACTGGATCTTGTTACCTTAAAGCATCATTGCAAGTGAAGATGGATAAGCGTGGATTACTGTGAACCCTGAGACGTTATTGGGCTGATTTGTAATATGGCTGGTGACTTATGCAGATTCAGGTCATCAGGGCCTCAAAAAGGAGCACGTGGAGGACGCAAAAACTGCAGTCAAAGTCTTGTAGACAGATGAACAATGAACTGCCTGATTTTCCTTTTCCTCAAAAAACAAAAATAATGTTAAAAATAAACAATAATGACTTATGGTTTCCGCTGCTTATCTGCATCTCTCCGCCTTTCTTTCATGCAAAAGCTCTACCACATTGTGCGTGTGAAAGATGCTGGACTTCTGCCAGTAGACTAGTTTTACTGCTTCACGGCTCAACAGCACCTGCCAGCACTTACAGCTTCTAGAAGAGTCTCAGTAGAGCTTCTGATAGACACTTATCCCATACTTCAGTGCAGATATACACTCTTCAAATGTGACAAACAAAATGAAGAAGGGTTCAATCTTATAAGAACCACTTTAGTTTCCTCAACTGCATCCTTTCTGTCCTTCAAGAATACTTCAAGAACGGTTCTTCTCCCATTAAAGTTATTTTCTGGGACTTTACGTCCAAGAAATTGTCATTTAAAATGTAGCATTCATTTATCACTTCTGCGTTAGTCTTTCCTGTCACCCATTTATGAAAGTTCTTCTCAGAAACATCTCAAAAACCATTTACATGAGTAAGTTTCATGTCACTGTGTGCTTTGCTTCTATTATGCTTTGGGTCGTCCTTGAGTTTTCCTGAGACAAATCCTTGATTTGTCTACTCCTGTACAAATCCTGACAAATTCATGCAACATGAAGCCAGCTTTAGCAACAGTGTCTCTGAAACTTAAATCATGGAGATCTCTGGGAGCAGTTCTTTACAGACCCCCCTCGGCCCAGAAACCTCCCCTGGAGATGGATTACATCTTCTCATCGAGCTTCGTGAAGAAGCCCATCTGTTTGCGATCAGTGTGTTGTTGTTAGTCGGCTTAATTTATGGCTGAAGTTACAAAATGTTCATAAAAAAGATGGAAGCAGCTCCTCTGAACCCATCCCTTCCAAAGAGTTTTGGAAGAGCTCCCTGAGTCAGTCAGGTCTATCAAAGCCTTTACCCATATATTTATGCACCAATATATTTCTTTCTTTCATCCTGGGCTACACACTGGGTTGCTGAGTTATTTCATTTGCATTTAATATTTATTCTTAGTCACAGTCAATAAACTTCTCCTCCTCTCCTCTCTTCAGATCGACATGAACTGATGATAAAGGCATTCTGGTTACGATTTACTGTAAGATAGTGTTCCTACGGCTACTTAACATTTGCCTTTTATGACAATAAAACGTAACATTTATAAAGGTTTCTGACAAGCTTCACTCATCATAAAGGTTAATTCCATCAGTTTCATCCCATAAAGTCTAATAAACTTTATAAATGTCTATGCTGGTTAGTGTCAGTGGTCAAAGGCTTATGAAGGGCTTCAGTAAAGTAAGACAAAGGGTCAAAGGGTCCGTCCAACTCTGGCTGAGGTTAACTGACTTAAAAAAGGACAAAATCCACCTAAAACTGGAGTAAGCCAAAGGATGGTTGGTGTAGGTGGTCTAGAGGTAGGATCAAGAGGTTTGAATCCCACCTCCAGCACCACCGTCATTGGGTTCCTGAACAAAACCCTTAACTCCAACTGACTCCAGGGGGACTGCCCCTGTACTTAGGAAATGTAAATATAAAACATTTATGTAGTTCATGTCATATTTTTAAAGTTATACAATAAAATGGATAAAAAGCTTGTTGTTTCTGTTGGTTCATGTCAGTTGTCGTGAAAAACCTATGCAGGTCATCAAAATTTCTTTCTTTCACGGCTGGGCTACAATAAACTGAGTCTCCTCTCCTCTTTTCAGATGACTGGGGAGGGATCTGCTCCCAGAATGTGCGTATGAAGGATGGCCGCATGTCCAGCCTGAACACTGGCCTCATAACCTTGAAGAACTTTGGCCGCTACCTTCCATCCAAATTCATCCAGCTGACCTTTGCGCATGAACTCGGCCACAGCCTTGGGTCTCCTGTAAGTCCAGCAGCTTCATCTGCTCTCGCTGTCAGACCAGAAGTAGAGAAAGAGATCAATGCAAGCAAACATCACTCTTAACACACACGTCAAGTAGCAGGCTTTTCCTCAGCAGTCTGGGTCTTTAGTGTACTGAAGACACCAAAGCCGGGTGGTGATCTCCAGAACAAAGCCTGTAAATGTTTGGTGCAGGGTCCATAGTTTGAAGTTTTGAGAAAGGCTCTAGATTTTTTTTCAATCAATAACAATAAACCCATCAATCAGTTGTAATGATATTCCTAATGAGCATCCTGGTCTGGTTATGGTCCCTGTCTCTAGGTTCCATGGTAATGCAATACTATTCTTCAGCGCCCCGTTCTTCAGCTGCAGCGTTCTTTGGCAGATCTGCTCAGGTGTTTCTGTCTCTTTCTGAATATAAATCAAGCAATTTTGGCCATAGATAGAGAACACACATCCCTTACTGTTTCCAGGCATAGTTTGGAGGCAATAGAGATGATCAGATGATTCATTTAAGCAGTGATTGAAGAGATTATATTGGTCTATAAAGTAGAAAGTAGAAAATCAGCAATGAAGCCACGGTAATGGTGAAAATATCTTCTCTTTCAAATGTAGGGATCAGATCCTGAGCTAAATCTAGTATGATGTATTATTTATTTTATTATCTACAGCCTGTTCTTGTTCCTGAAGCTCCATATCTACACACTATAAGCCCCAATTCTGGTCCAGTAGGGTCCAGCACAGTTCCTCACTCAGACATTCACCGAACTGCGAATATAATTGAGCTGGAAAACAGACAGATGATCACATCTTCTGCAGTGTGCCTGACATGAGCGGTACCTGCCAGCTATCAGAGACAAGACTGACATCATTTCTGACTGTGTTCAGTAGATAAAGATCTCACTGACAGACAAAGGAATGTCAGAGAGTAAGGAGGGATTTGCCCAGCAGCCATGAGCAGAAGTTTAACTTGGTGGAAGCGTCTGTGTTTCTGAAAGAAACAATTAAGCCCCTCATTTTTTAAATCTGAGACGTGAACAATAATTCAAGCAGGGTTTGATGAGAAATGGTTCACTGTAGCTTGCTAACTGAGGTTTTTTCAGGCTGTGGATAGTAAAATTGATAATAAATAATGTACTTTTTTAACGTTCACAGCATAATTGTGGCTTCAGTCCTGATTTTGTATTTTCTCACTCATATACAGTACTGTGCAAAAGTTTTAGGCAGGTGTGGAAAAAATGCTGTAAACACAGAACGCTTTCAGAAATATCAATAATGATTGTTTATTTTTATCAATTTACAAAATGCAAAGTGAGCGAACGAAAGAAAAATCTAAATCAGATCAATATTTGGTGTTACTACCTTTTACCTTCAAACCAGCATCAGTTCTTCTGGCCCCACAGAGCCCTGATCTCCACATCATCCAGTGTGTCTGGATCACATGAAGAGACAGAAGGATGTGAGGAAGCTACATCCACAGAAGTGGTGCTCAGTTCTCCAAGATGTTTGGAACAACCTACTGGCCGAGTTCCTTCAAAAACTGTGTGCAAGTGTACCTAGAAGAACTGATGCTGTTTTGAAGGCAAAGGGTGGTCACACCAAATATTGGTTTGATTTAGATTCTCTTTTGTTCATTCACTGCATTTTGTTGATTGATGAAAATAAATGATGAACACTTCCATTTCTGAAAGCGTTCTTTGTTTATAACATTTTTTCACACCTGCCTAAAACTATTGCACAGTGCTGTAGTTCTAAGGAAGATTCTATTGAACGGACTCAACAAAGTACTCCAAACAACAAGGTTTAAATCCTGAGCATTCAGTTCTTCATAAGTTCTGGACAATCAGTGGAACTGGCTCTAAAGAAACCTCAGATGAGAAGATGAGAAGCTCATACTCTGACCCACTGCTGTTGCACAGCTGCCTTCATCCTGTACAGAAGGAAGATCAGAAGACCCTTATCATTACCAGTAAAAGAAAGGTAGTGGAAAATTGATCTCCAACAGCCCGTCCTTCTGGAGGCAAACTCAGTTTCTGTTTTGTGTTTGTCGTTACTTTTTGGTTGCCATGTTAGCACGATGAGGGCCTGAACTGTGGGGGTTTGGAAATCACTGAAGGGAAAGGGAGATTCCTGATGTTCCCAAGTGCAGCAGACAGGGTCCAGGAAAACACCGACCGCTTCTCGCCGTGCAGCCGCCGCCGCATCAGCCGCCTGCTGCAGATTAAGAAGGACAAATGCTTTGTGGGTGAGATTTCAGAACGGCCACATAACTGCATTTCATGCCACACTCTGTTCATCTCGACTCCAGGGCCTTCGTAAGCGGTCGTTTGAATAAGACCATGTTGTGTGTGTTTCACGTCTTGTCAGTCAGCGATCAACCCATCTGTGGAAACCAGATTTTGGAGAGAGGAGAGGAATGCGATGTGGGCCACGATGACAAAGATCCGTGCTGCTACAGTTTGAAGGAGCCGGTGGGCACTCAGTGTCGGTTGAAGCCCAACAAGCAGTGCAGGTTGGCACCAGTGCTGTTTTTGCCCATCATGTTTCCACAGTTAGCTTTCATTGATCATTGCTTTCTGCATATTAACAAATGTATTGATTATTATTCAACACAACCTCGTTTTTATTGTCCTTTAATGGCCTCACTGAAAGAAACATATCTTTGCTTAATGCTTCTTTGCTTCTTTGCTCCATATCTTTGCTTAATGTTTTAAAATGTATGATTCACACAGACACATCAGACCATATGGCCCACATACAGTACTGTGCAAAATTCTTGAGCCCCTGATTTCTTCACATTTTGTTTCCAAAGTCCGACTTTTTTTTATGTATCGTTGAGGAAAAGTTCAGCAGAACATGTTGTAATAAATCACTGTACCTGTTATCTCCTAGTGAAGTAAAAAAAAAAAAAACGAGGGATGACCAAAGGCCTTTGCAAAGGACTGTATGCAAATTAAGAAGCAAAACCTGTTTTTGTTTTTGTGATCTCATGAAAATCAATCAGTTTTATATACACGGTGGTCCTGCCCATAACACGTAAGCTCCACCCACTGAGATTGAAGTGATAAGGTGTGTTTTAAACTGCTGTTTGAGCTTGATACAGAACAGCCATTCAAAGCAAATGTCATTTACATATACCAGCGTTAAAGGTAGAGGACCGAAACAACCTTTTAATGCTTAGGGATAAAGAGAGGTTGGGAAATGGTCATTTAAAATGAATAGAAATTGTTTTTGGGGGACATAAACACCAGAATGAACCTCTGGTGGTTCAGGGGAAAATAAAATACAAGACAAAAGTAGGTGAATGAAGAGCTTTCATAAAGTAAACTAACTAATTAGCCCAACGTCTATTACCAAACCTGCCATCTGCTTTATTCGAAACTTCCACTTTGAGCTCAGCCAGCCATCATCCTCTATATGGAACAAATTCTAATTTGGCATTTTTCCAAAAAAAAAAAAAAAACTGAGGAATTTGATATTTAGATAATTGATCATTTCCAATGTTTAAAATTCAGCGAATAAACAGGAAGTATGTATTAAAATGAGCACAGTCTCTCATATTACACCAGCAAAGAGGAGCTATAATGTGTGGTTTCTTTTAAAGTGGCCAAATGTATTATTTGATGCAGCTTTGGCTTCTTGTTTTCATAGTTTATTCATTTACACGCTCATTTGGTGGTGTTTCATTTCTGTTCGTCATAGTCCCAGTCAGGGGCTGTGCTGCAGCTCCAGTTGTGTCTTTAAGAACGCTGGGACATCCTGTGAGGAAGACTCTGAGTGCCAGGTGATGAGTGTGTGCACAGGATCCTCTGCTGTCTGTCCCAAACCAGCTGCCAAACCGAACATGACAGTCTGTGGCCTGGGCACACGCGTCTGCCTCAGCGGGGTGTGTGCAAGAGTAACTCCAAATACCATCTCTAGGCATTTGTGCCAGTGTAAGAGAATACAGGACACCTCTTAGACCCAATCCCATTTTTTACTTTTAGCCCCTTCCATGTTTTCCAGTCTCCTTCTTGGACCTTAATGTTATTTTAAAGGGGTAGGACTTGAAACCTTCCTCTATGAAATGGGACATTTACGGCATTTAGCAGACGCTCTTATCCAGAGAGACTTCCAGTTCCTAATTACAGGGTCAGTCCCCTCTGGAGCAACTCAGGGTTAAGGGTCTTGCTCAGGGACCCAGTGGTGGTAGTGCCAGAGGTGGGATTCAAACCTGGGACCTCTTGACCCATAGGTCCAGGGACGACCCTTCAAGAACCCTGTATATTATCACTTGCTATTGGGACACCCCAAAATGTGGAAAGGAGGGGTAGGACTAATGGTAGGGGCAAGGGGTGAAGTGGGTTGGGCCTAAGAGTGTAAATTTGAAAGTTTGGGGGTCTTAAATTTGAGAATTAACCTAAATGTTCATTCAGTTTAAGCTTTTAGAGCTGATACCTCTGTGTCATTCTGATTTTTTTATTTCTCCACGATGGATCAGGAATGTGCCGAGTCACTGTGTGTCTTATATGACCTGGAGCAGTGCGCCTGTCCCGGAGAGAACAAGAAGGAAAAGTGCCACTTGTGCTGCCAGCAGAAGGGTAACGCCTCCGATCAAAACAGGCCCCATAAACAGCTGTTTATTGTGTCCCCACTGGCAGGGACATGAATGTTCTATAAAACAGGACTGAACCACATATGAAGTTCTACTTAGTTTTAAAAACTACCCACATAATGAGCTTCAAATCAAATACATATGTCCTCCGGTCAAGACGTAAAAGTAAATATGGGCTGTTTTTTAGCTGTATACTATGGACATGTGTTTATTGTTAGAAAACAAAAGCTGATTGTAACATACTGGTTATCTGCACAGAAATGACCATGCTAACATCACACTCATACACTCATGGCTGAATGTGTAAGTGTTGGACTAATCTGGACTCTTGGTGCTAATATATGATTAGAAACCCCATATGTAGATGTTAGTTGGGGCATTTTTGTGGAGGGGTAAATTGGTCACCAGAAATCTTATTAATAATGCATAATTTAGGGACGATGCAGTGATTTGTGTAGTCACCTCACTGTGAAAAGATCCTGGGTTTGATTCCCAGCTGGGGCGTCCTGGATCCATTTGAGTTTTCTCTGTGTTTGGATTTCTTCCGGGAGCTTTGGTGTCCTTCCACAGTCCAAAGACCTGCAGGTCATGTGGATTGGAGATGCTAAATGATCCCCCAGTGGACAGTGTGTCTGTCCTGAGATAGACTGGTTTTCTGTACAGGGTGTGTCTCTGCCTTTTTCCATGTGAGCTATCGTTTGTTAATTTATGTTATAATTTATGTGCAATACAAAACCAATTCTGTGGCTTTCTGCTTTGGTTCATGTGGGACGACATGTAACATCTCCATCTTCAACATGTACGAAAGAGTGAAGATTTTTCTTAAATTCTATCAATTTTCAGATTTTTTTACTCTGAACCTTCCTCATTGGTCCACTCGTCTTGAGCTTTTTTCTTGAGCAGCCTTTTTAAGACACCACTCATAAAGTTAACGTTACTGTTATTGTTCCTGTGATTAGGTAACCCCAACACCTGTGCTAGCACCACATCCTCCATTCTTTCGATGCACTTTAATGGAAAGCAGGTGGCTCTGGTGCCCGGGACCCCCTGCTCTCAAAACCAGGGCTACTGCGACCACTTCCAAACATGCCGCTTGCTGGACGCCGACGGGCCCATCGCCAGGCTGAAAAATTCCTTCCTGCACCTAGACGAATTTGATGACCTGGCAGACTGGATGAAGGTTTGTTTCTGTGTGTTTTGAGAGCATGAACGTTGTTTCGGGTTTATTTGCAGGTTCTGGAGTGGAGCCAGCAGGTGGGAAAGTGTTCAGTGCACTTTAGAAATGAGGTGAAGTGGGGCGGGCGGGATGGAAAACAGCTGTAACTGGATGGATTTCACTTCAGGCACGTCTCTAAAGGCATGAAAGGGGCACTGTTATGACATTTAAAACCCCTTCATGCCCCATTTGTACCAGTGGGGAGCCTAAAAGGGAAGCCTTCCCTAAGGGTGAGTAGTTACATGTTTAACTTGGGGTTTAATTCTGACCTCCCAGTGATTTAGTTCGAGGGTGTAAGTAAAATATGACGATTTACAGTAATGTGAGGCATTTTACAGTAACTTTTACAAAAGTAAAATCCCAGCAGTGGTTCTAAACACACGGTGAGCTCCTGTACGCCAGTGAGAACGAGAAGGGGGCCAACACTACACTCAGTTTACTGTGTCTAGGGGATTTACATGGCCAGAAGTATGAGAAACATCTGTCTGGCTCAGGAAAATCTAACCCAGGAAAAAATGCACCGTGAGATTTCAAAGTGAAACTGTAAACTTGTGTTACTATATAAGTTCACAGCCTTACATGTATTTTTACATTGCATTGAAGCTTTGCATGGTCCTAAAATGAAATTTGCAAACTGTAAACTTCACTCTCATAATCATTGAACACCAGAAGAGGTGACCATCACAGTAGAACGAAGTTCAGATTTTTTGGTTGAATGTTCACGGTGGGAAAATTTACAGTAAACCTATGAATGATTGAGATTTACTGTTCATCCCTTTCACTGGCAGCAGTACATTTTTTCCCCCCGGAGTCCTTCCTTAAAATCTGTTCATGCATATTTAACCCACGACAATTATTATTTGATCTATTTGAATATTTCGATTTGTATTCGTATTTCTCTTCTATCTTTATTCTTATAAACGCTTCCTTCTTCTTCGTCTTAAGAGTGACCCGGGAACAAATTTCACAAACAAATGTGAGAAATGAAGAATCTTAAATCTGGAATCTTATAATCCAGTCTTCCTTCATGTCTTTAATTCCCCATTTCAGGCCCAGTGGTGGGCAATTCTGCTGGGCATTCTCACCATCTCTGCAGTGATGGCGGGAACCGTCTGTCTGTTTGGACACACCCTGGAGTTTGATGACGGCGCAGCATCTGTGGGCCAGATCTAAACGAATCATTCCCAGGTAGATATCTCCCAATATTAGAATCATGATAATGATTGGCTCATCCACGAAGACTAACAGCTCAGACTGAACTGAAGAGACTTATTTGGGTTCCTCTCTTTGAACACAACTGTCCAAACATCATCTGACTGGACTCCACCAGTCCATAACGAAGACTGGTCTTCTTCTCAGTCCATAACGATGACCAGCAGCATTGAAGTGACCTCCTAAGGGTGAAAAAGTGAGCTACGCATCAAGTTGTTCCTTTTACACTCTCAGGAAGAAGATCATTATAGTCCTTCATGGTCCAATTTACATAAGAGCACCCTCAATTGGGACCCCTCAGATCCTGAGATCTTTGGGAGGTCATGAATTTGATGCCACAGCCAGAAGATCGTGATTTTACCCAGGACGGGGATCTGTTCGCTGACATAACTGGTGATCAGTGTTCTCCTCAAAGAGTGTCGAACTGTTTAGTGATGCTGTTGGCAGCAGTTTTAACTGATGATGATGGCTTTGAGGAATTAGAGGGGTCTGTCTAATCTAAGGGGTGGGAATTAGGAAGAATGCATAAGAAAGAAGAAACACAAGCTCAAAGATGCATCACAGCTCGTAAAAAAGAGTTTACTGTATTTGTCCCATTAAATGTGACCAGTTTGGCCTCAAAAGTTTGGGTTTCATTAAATTTAAGTTCATTTGAGTTCATTTAATGTAAGAAATTTGAAAAAAATGATTATTACCTGAAAATTACCTGATTGTTAGGTAAGTTATTCCTGAAGTTCAGTGATTTTAAAAACCTGTCTGTTAAAATGTTTCAACTTTACATTGTAGCTGTAGCTGTCTGAATAAGTGTGTATAGAGCGCAAAATGTAAATGCAACAAAAAATGTAAGAATAAAAATAAAGATAAGAAAATGTGTTGAATGGAGTGTATGGAGCGCAGTTTTCAAAATTGTAAAACAAAACTGAAATTTGGATGCAGAAGTTGTAGCTTTGCACAACCTACATGATCATTTGATCTGTGAAAGATGCCATCCTTTTTTATGACGGCGTGAAAGAACTGGCAACATGCCGGTGTTTCTAAACTTTAAAAGTAGTTTTATCTTACACGTTTCAAAATGAATGTAAGTGAAGAATCAGATTAACTCACTTTGAAAAGTGTCACTGTTCTCAGATTACAAAAACTGAGAATAGTGACACACGATTCTCAAAAAGTGATTCTGGAGTCGTTGCAGCCGCATGGTTCGTTGAACTTGCTTTAAAAATCTGTCGCCCGCGTGATTTCGACCTTGGCAGGGTTATGATGACAAAGTGCAGTGACTCATTATTTATTAGGTAAACTCAAGAGGGAACCACCACAGCAGGCCGCGACAGGTCCCAGCTGCCACTTCACACCGCTGTTAGTCATTTTCTTCACACAGCAGCACCGAAGAAGTGATTTTTAGTGTTGCTTTAAGTTTCATGCAAAAAAAAAAGGAGTTTAATTAAAAGGATGATTTATTTGTCCTTAAATGATGGTCAAACACTGGTTCTCAGACATGTTCTGCAGCATCTTTTGTGCACTGTGCACGTTTTATGATATGTTGTTTCACCACACAGTGTATGTTGAAGACAGTCCAGCAGTTTATTTATCAATACATTTTTACATATTCACACGTGTACATTTCTTTGATTGCATTTATTACGGCTGCACCTTTTAACGAAATGAAATGTTTCAGCAGCTTCGTGACCTCATGGGCCACCATATCTTTCCTCCTGCATTAAGTGCTTCGTTTGATTAGTTCTTTGGACTGGAAGCAAGACAGCAAGACCACAGTCCCCACCAAAAACAGAGCCAACGTACCGCGCAAACCCAGACTGACACATCGTCCGTCGGAGAGACAGACAGAAAAAATGGGAGACAGAAAGAGAAACAGACAGATAGGGAGAAAGACAAAGAGAGAGAGAGAGAGAGAGAGAGAGAAACAAAGAAATCAAGGGAGGCATACAGAAATAGAGACATATAGAAAGAGGGAGAGAGACAGATCAAGAAAGAGTGAGAGAGAGAGAGAGAGAGAGAGAGAGAGAAATCAAGGGAGACAGACAGAGAAATAGAGACATATAGAAAGAGGGAGAGCGACAGACCGAGAGAGAGAGAGAGAGAGAGAGAGAGAGAGAGAGAGAGAGAGAGAGAGAATGACTGAGGAAGAATCTGTGAACAAGTTGAGGCTTAAAATATTCCTGAATAATTACGTCCAAAAGAAAGAGAGAAAAAAGAAATGAGGAAGACCACATTGCGACGAAGAAAAAAAGTGATAAAAATGATGCAGGAAATGTAGGAAAAATAAAAGCAGAATATGAGAAAGAAAGAATAAAAAGAAAAAGGGTAAAGCTGCTCTAACAAACCTCTTAAAGTACTAATCGATTTTCCCATTTTGAAATAGAATCAGTACCTCCATCAGCGACCGGGTGATCATGAACCCATCGCTGACGATCAAACTCACAAACACAGAAAGTGTGGAGACGCCATCCCTCGTTCACCGAACACACCGGGCACTAGTATCACACCTCCATCGCCTCCATCCGTTTGGTCCAGCTTGATTTAGAACTTGCTTAGTGGTCGGCCTTTAGGTTCGGGTCAAGGTTGGGTACCAGCTACTTACATCTGCTGAATTATACGTGCTTAAGCAGATTTTCTTACGATGTGTTTTTATGTTTGGGCGTTAGCCGCATGATCGGAGGATCGGGGGTTGGAACCCCTTCCCAATAGGTTACCCTGAGGTACCCTTGAGCAAGGTACCGTCCCCGTCACTGCTCCCCGGGCGCTTTCAATAGCTGCCCACTGCTGCACGGTGTTTGAGTGTGCATGGGTTAAAAGCAGAGGTCCAATTTCATTGCGGTTCATTGTCTGCTGTGCTTTGACCTCACAATGACAAGGGTTGTCACTTTCACTTAAGCTGGAATACTAACTTTTTATTTTTTACAGCCTTTCACTCCTAATTTGGTTTTGTTGCCCCACTTCTGCGCCTGCTCTGCTTTTCTGCCCGTTTTAGACCAAAGGGATTCCGTTCTTGTGTTGCTGGATCTACTGAAAAGTTCCTCGGCGGATCTACGTTTCTTTGTGAAAGTGAAAGTGGAAGCGACTATTTGTCATACGAAATACGGCACACGGTGAAACAAATGCAGCATTGAGCACCCGGGAGCAGTGATGGGGACGGTACCTTGCTCGAGGGAACTTCAGGGCAATCTAGGTCTGGGATGCAAACCCACAACATCCCGATTCCTGGGCCTAGTCTCTAAAAGCTAGGCCACCGTTTCTCCTACAACTCTTCTTCAGCCCCAAACCGCATGTCTGTCTGACAGCGGTAAAACGTGATGACGTATTTGTTTTTCTTTCTATTTATACTATATTTTTACTCTTCCTGGACCTTTTTTCCATGGCGGACATGACACTTTTTAACTTAAGTATCAGTTCCAGTTATTCTACCCACATATGGACCAGCAAGTTTATATTTTTATCTTCCAGCCAGACGGTTAAATGTTACCGTTATTACGTTTCCCGTCAAAAACAGGCTCCGCAAGTCTGAACAGAACTGTTATCTTTCTTCCCAGCCGACACCTGACGTCCTCATATGACAACGGACACTGTGGTGGGGCTGGAAATGATGCACTTAAGTGCATGAAATAGGTTTCCTGTTAAACAGATACAATACAGTAAAGCCACAAAATAAATAACATTTTTATAAATAATGAAGTGCTTCGTCAGGATAAACTGAATTTTGTCTATGAGCAGTCCTCTCTGGGTCCTCCCATTGGGCCCAAAGATTTTTTTTTAGGAGAAACACATCCCTTAATGTTTGAATCGTAAATGTATTCACTGTCGTGCACATGCTGTAGAGGGAGCTTCACCGCTGAGATGATCTTCTCCGTGCATTTTTGCATTTCACAAAGGTCGCCTCATGGTCTGTAGCTGATTTTTGTTGATCTTTCAAACAGAATACCAGCCTGGTGAAAGAAAGGAGAAAGAACATTAAGCTCAGACCTACAATAACAATGCACTGGAGTCACATGTGCTTTGCTCTGTTTGAATGATGTCCAGAAACATTTGCAGTTAACTTAGGCTCCATATGTGTCTGTTTTGAATAAGAGCACAGCTTTGTTGGCCATGACAGAAGAAAACCCTCAACACCACACCTCCTCCCTGATGTTACCCATGAAGAGCAGGCCTTTACTCCAGATCCTATCATTTTCGATTTTATTTGGCAACTAAATACAAGTTCTTCTACTTCGTGGACAAAAATAGCATTTAGTCAAGGCCTAAGGTTTCAGTTTCTCTAAGCAATATGTTGGTTTAAAAGAAATGTTGCACCTTGTTGGTAAAGTTCCTAAAAGATACAAGGTTCTAGATAATGGGGTTCCAACCACTCAGCATTCAGCAGTAAACTAATCCCCGGCCTGATCATCTGGAATCATCTGCTCCTGGTTCTTCACTGCTTCATGTCTTAAGTTAGACACTTTGTTCTGCTTGAAGGTTCAGACGTAGATCACTGTGTGGATTAACCAACACAGAACTATCAAACTGCTCAGGTACAGAGACTGGACTGAACATGAGAGACAACAACACTGTCCTTCAGGAAGATTTGGAGAGCTGTTCCTCAACAGGACATTAAAATACAAGGAAGTCTGGGTCTTTGGAAGCAGAATTTGAAGAGCTGGCTCAAGACTTTTGCACAACAAAATGCCTACATCACAACCTTTTTTTTTTTTTTTAAACAGAATTGAGGAGGGAAGCTGAATCAATCCAATACAAACATACTTCTTCTGCGTCTCCCCAATTCGGATGCGAATTTTCTGCACTCGAATATCAGAGCTGGTAGAACCTCCATTCCACCAGAATGGTGCCATGTTCAACAATGAAGAAACGGACCAGCTGCTGGAGTGCTCCCGCTTCAGCTTCAGCATCAGAAGTTCACCGATATCCTCCTCGGTAAACAAGAGGAAGGAATGTGTCTTGTTCGGGGTGATCTTCCCCTCTCTGAAAAACAAACAGCTATTCAATGACCGGACTGCTGAAGGCACGGAATTCTGGAATGTACGTTCAGTGACACTTTTCTCCAGAAACCTTGCTTACCCTTTAAGCTGGAGACTTTCCACCGTGCCACTGGTGCCAAAGAGGGAAGCTGTCAGAGCAGGATCTACATCTGTGTGGTTTAGCTGTGCTGTGAAGGGAATCTTCAGCTGATAGTGATGAACTGTGTAAAGAAACAACCCCAGATTAACACTGTTGCCATAACACACATAGAACGTCTGACAAAAAATCTAAGCTGTGGCTACAAAAAAGACTTTTGAGTGAAAGAGGGCAAACCATTTTCGACCTAGGAGTGTAAATCACAGCTGGGCAGAACTACCTCTGTATGGCATGGAGGCTCGAGTCTTGGCAAACATCTTCACACTCCGAGCTTTGCGGACCTTCGAGATGTCGTAGCCCATGGTGTTGCAGCGGTTCTTGCGGCAGCTGAGGCACATGCCACGCTCGAACATCTCACTGCTTCCACAGCTGTAGGCCTTGCTGGGCTCCTCTCTGTTCAGCAGGGAGTCAATGAACAGATAGACAGACCTTTCGTGCTCACACTTGATGGCTTCACTGATTGCTGGTGGAGTTGGGATAAAATAGTTTCACAGCATAACAATGTCCCGTTACAAAGTGTAGCAATGACCCATATTAAGATCAATGATAAAGACTGGCTTTTAGCAACAGTGCCTGATTGGCAGAAAAATAAAAACCAAAGGTGTTCAGCCGGAATCTTACCGAGTAATCCAAACTGAGCGATCTTCTCAAGCGCCCCTCTTAGATTGCATCCTGGCTGGAAGCTTCCTCCATTGGGGTAAATGTCGACGTGGCCCACCGGCTGCTCGATCCCGATGCTGAGGCCCAGGGATCCTCTAGAGAAGGTATGGAGGACATCTACGAAATGGGCATCTTCTGGAGAAAGCCGTCTGTGAGCATTAACCCCTTCAAAGTCTGGTCCTGCTGGATCGAGACCTTAGAAAACACCGTAGTCTTAACATCATACTCAGTGTAGCAGCCTGCAATATGAAGTCTCAAAAATGGTCCAATCTACCTGTTATCCTTCCAATCTTCTTGGTGGCATGGCTGCCTGCAAATCCCGCAATGTGGGCACCAAGGCTGTAGCCAATGAGGTGAAACTTTTCCAGTGGAGCATTGGTTTCCTCCTTAAGTTAGCAAAGTAGCAGTTGAAAAAATTGTATGGTAGTCTAATCCAACATCTCAGCTCATCCCATCAATGATAATTTAAGCAAAATAAGCTTAGTAAAAGCTCTGGAGTTTAAGTGCTTCAGTACTTCTACCTGTAGATTTACCATTTTCACACTTTTTCATCTTGAAAACAATATAATTCACTTAAACGTAAAGGTGGTGGTGGATTTAAATGCATGTATGTTTAGAAAACATGTGTTGTGCTTTACTAATACAAACCTCTATCCAGTCTATGAAACGTCCAACCTCTCGTCCCACTTTCGGGGTGTTTTGTGCCGCCACAATGTAGTGGTTCTGGGCCGCGTTCAGCCAGTCTACCACTATCACGTTGGCGTCTTTCTCTCGTCCATACAGCGCCGCTACCATTTTGGCAACCCAGCTCTCAAACAATCCGCTCACCTGGTGAAGAAAGGTTAGAAATGCTTTTTAAAAGCTAGTTGTCTTCAAATTAAATACTAAAGGACTGTTCTGGGCAGCAAACTTACCGTCCAGCCATGAATCACCAGGAACGTTTTGGCAGTCCTGTTGAAATTGCAGATGGCCAAGGTCTCCTCGTTGCCAGGTTCAATATAACAGACATCCTCATCTGGCAAAGACGGCTTCCTCAGAGAGAACTTAGTAAGAACGTTGCTGGGTTCCCTCTGGCCAGACAGGCTCTTCAAAGGCTCCAGGAAATGATCTGTGAGCGAAAAACTCAAAATGAAAGAAGCATTGAATGAAATGATGATGGCAGTGGAATGCTGATTGGTAACCTTGGATGGAAGGACAGCACAGAAGTAGGACACGGGGAAAGCGATCGAGTTATAGGACCTGACATCCAGCCCTTCAAGTGAAGGAAGTGACTTTGGTCAACCATGAAAATGAAGCAACCAATTTTTATATTTTTTAAGGAAAATTCACTTATTTGCCAAAGAAAATCCCTAATAATTAACAACAAATAATCTAAAATGAAATGAATGACAAACAGACAAAGTCCAACGAGCCACAATAAAACACCTGTTCACCGTCTGCATCACCGGCGCTTCTGAAGGAAATTAAAGTTCTTCTGCTGGTGTAGAGGCTGATAGGCTGTTTATCAGACTGAGACTGAGATTGAGACTAAGACTGAGACTAAGACTAAGATTGAGACTGAGATTGAGACTAAGACTGAGTCTATGACTGACATTGAGACTAAGACTGAGATTGAGTCTAAGACTGAGATTGAGACTAAGACTGAGTCTAAGACTGAGATTGAGTCTAAAACTGAGATTGAGATTGAGACTGAGACTGAGACTGAGACTAAGAGTGAGACTGAGACTGAGTGTGTGAGAAGTCAGTGAGCAGGTGAGCTGGACTTACCCCGCAGTGAGGAGGGCAGCGCTCCCTCCGCAGCCGCGCGCAGCAGCAGCAGCAGCAGGACACTTTTAAGCAGACACGTCCTCATTTTGACCCTAGCCTTTAATGTAGTGGGATGTGCGCAAAGAAAGCAGAGAAAAGAAGTGAAATAAAGTGTGGAGAGACAGTCGGAAACGTGGAGCAGACCCCTCGCCTTATTTTACTTTTTCAATTTCTTGTTTTCCGATAAGTTCCGCCCCCTGCGCTGTGATAGGCTAGTTTTTTCTCACCCTCTGCGCTGTGATTGGCTAATACTTAGCAGAGTTAGTAGAGCAATGGGGAATAATAACTGCAGTGCTAACTATATTTATCATTATTACTATTATTGCTATTTTTTTGCTATTTGATTGCTATGTTTTGTTATTTATGAATTATTATTTAATAATTATTCTTACACATGAATATGGATAATAACAACAACAACAGTAAGTTTAATAATAATAAATAATAAATATAGTTATAATATTGTTAAAATATTAACATTAATATTAACAATTTTGTCATTATGTGTCTAAATACCTTAAATGAAGGTTCAATTAAACATTTATTTGTTTAACAAAATCTGTAATTTAACACACAGTTGACACTGATTACAAAACTCCAGCTAATCATGTTGGGGAAAGTTGTTTTTTGTTTTTTTTTAGGCTAAAAAGTTTAAATTTCATCACCTTTAGTTTATCTCTGATCCGAGGTCAGTTTAGTGGCTAAACTCAGATTTTGTGTGGGTGGAGCTGAGGTGAAGTAACCCTGCCCAGGCATACCGCAGATGTTGCTGCAATAATTTAAACGTGTGTTTCCCAATCCTGCTCTGATAGTGCTGCATATGTTGGAGTCTTTCTGCTCTCTGACACCTGACTGACTCTTTTCGGTGAGCTGAAGTTCAGTGCAGAGAGTTACAGCCCGAAAGCTCACTCATGAGGCTTAAAGGACATGGCTGACCCGTGGCTGATTTAGGCTCAGACTGGGTATCTTAAGTTTTTCTCTTAAGCCAGTGCTTCCACTTACACTCCATAACATCCTCCTGGTCCAGTCTCATTATTTCTGAAGCTTCAATACATGGAACTTAGGTTGAAAATGAACCATTTTTTGAACAACCAGTGTTTATCATGAAAGCGAACACAAAAAGCCATTTAAATCATACAGAAAAGAGAGAATTCATGAAAAATAAATGACGGCTGCTAATGAGATGTTACAAAATGTAACATAAGGGTCATTTCATGGGAATAAACATGATCAAATTCAATGAAATGCATTACAGTGAAACATTTTGTGAAGCAATGTGTGTTAGATCAGCTTATAGATCATAACAAAGCCTAAACTACACCAAACATCACTTTTTGCCAATATTGGAATGGTTCCTTTGATCATTTTGTTTCTACAGCTTTTAAATATAAGGCTGTTGTGAAATTGCCTGGAAGACTTCATTGCCAGTTCAATAACAAGTTTAATGTTTCGAGGTACTCCTCACTTCATCGAAGACATTAAATGGTCTCTCGTGAGGTTCTGCCTGGACTTCGAAGAACATCTTGGAGAGCTCCTGTTACCAAGGGATCCTTGTGTGAACCTATGATGTCATTCACGCTGGCGGTCTGAGCTGCCGTCCAGCTTACAGAGTCAGGGACAAGACATAAATCACACGATTCAACTGGGCAGATGTTAACCTGACCCAGAGGCAAAAGTACTTCCCATTGGGTTAACCCTTTAAACCCCAAGGGTGGAGCTAGGATGCAGGAATCCGCTCATGATCACAAAAGGTATCACTGTCATGGCTCCTACGGCATTATTTACATTTACAGCATTTAGAAGACGCTCTTATCCAGAGCGACTTCCATGTCCTAATTACAGGGACAGTCCCCCTGGAGACACTCAGGGTTAAGGGTCTTGCTCAGGGACCCAGTGGTGGTAGTGCCAGAGGTGGGATTTGAACCTTGGACATCTTGATCCATGTACCCTACCACTAGACTACCAGCACCCTTATTCATGGTAATTGAACATTAAATCTTAAGAGAATTAGAAACCAGCAGTGAGTCAGTAGCTTAACTGGTTAACAGGCTTAAATGAGTTTCAGGTCTGTGCATAACTGTTAAGCAAGCCAGCCAAATCCTGGCCTTTACAGGATCATTCACTTCTTCTGAGTAAAACACAAAAAAGCGGGACAAATAGTTTTCATTGTTTGGCAAGTGTAGACGCTGTTCAAGATCACATGCTCTCCAGCAGGATTGTGCCCGTGGAAGCTGTCCAGCCTCCAGCAATTCCAGCAATTCCACACTTGACCTCTGCTCTGGAGATTGCTAGAGAAGACATGATATAATAAAAAACTGCCTGGTCTGTCACTAAAGTCCCCAAATGTCCAAAAATGTGGACACTCTTTTAAATCTGTCACAGAACAGCGTGGGATCCTGTCCCACCTCCACAAGCTCCAATGTTTTCATTCTCAGTGTGGGTTTCCTCTTTTCCTCGAAAAACACATTTCGAGGAAAAGGAGCACGTGCACCTTGTTAAACTGTTTGATTAGTCGAGCTGGTTGGGAGTTGCTCTCGTCTGCGTGCAGATCTGCACCAATTTGTACTAAAAAATGCAAGTGTTCTTTTGGGAAGCTTTTTTTAAGCCAAACATCCCAGACCATGCCAGGACCTGAGACCACCACAGAATCCTCCTTCACGGGCCTTCCTAGAACTCCTTTAAGAACCTCGCTGGGAGACACGAGCACATTTATGCCACATTTTCCTTCCTGCTTTAACTTTTATGGGGCAGCGGTGGCCTAGCGGTTAGGGCGTTAGCCGCATGATCGGGGGTTCAAACCCCTTCCCAATAGGTTGCCCTGAGGTACCCTTGAGCAACGTACCGTCCCCATCACTGCTCCCCGGGCGCTTTCAATAGCTGCCCACTGCTGCACGGGTTTGAGTGTGCATAGGTTGAATGCAGAGGTCCAATTTCGTTGTGGTTCATGTGTGCTGTGCCGTGACCTCGCAATGACAAGGGTTGTCACTTTCAAAAGGTCAAACAATAATGGACTAAAAGGCAAACTTCTGGGCTCCTGACATTTCTGAACCTCGACCTGACCATCACTCCAGATCATAACACTGACCCTATAGGCTGGTATGGTGGGCACTAAGCATGATGGGTATATCATGGGTATATGGTGGCCTAGTGGTTAGGGAGCTGGCCTTAGGATGAAAAGGTCATGGGTTTGAATCCCAGACCAGTAGGTTGCCCTGAGGTACCACTGAGCAAGGTATTGTCCCTGTCAGGGCTCCCCAGGTGCTTTAAATAAATTCTTCTCACCCCATGCACCCAACATTCTGGAACAGGGTCAATCCAGTGTCCAATCTTCATGCTCCCTGCAGATCAGCTTCACTGTCACATGGTTCTCATCTGTTTAGTCCCAATACCTTGAATTCTCTTTTCATTGTGTGTGTGGAAATAATTCTGATATCACCATTAAATTCAGCCTACTGTTGATTTGTAATCTGTAATCATGATCACTGAAGATCAAGGACCAAAAGATGACAGTTCACCACTATCTTTCAAGGATTTAATAAGGCTCTAAACTTAATTTGATTGGTTTCTGCAATCTCTTTAGATGTTTGCTTAGTTGCTTGCTTGATGCAGGCCAGTTATTTAACTCTTTATGTGACAGACATATTACTAATCTTTTCCACGACCACAGGACGACATGGTTGTTTAAGAAATAAGAAGCAACTGACAGCATGAATTAAGGTTGTTTATTCAACCCCATAACTTATTGATCAGTGCTCATCCAAAGCTTTTACTTATTTGCTTAGTTTAATCCGGCTGGCGACGTTCCACCACGCAATGTGTATCAGACTGTCCAGAAAAAAGCCGGTTTAAATCTGGAGAGGTTTTAAAGCGCTCATATAATAATGCTTTGCGATTGTTTTGGGGTAGATAAACATCCATTTACATGCATTTCATGACCTTGGACATAACCGGGACCAGGAAGTCCTCTAGCATGGTTTGTCTTTACTTTATGTCAAACGACTTGTTATAAAACTCTAAAGAATTGCAAATGTTTCACACCAGTGTGTAACATATTCTGTTTATTGAAATTTCACGTCATACAGTGCTTCATGTATTAATATGAAGACCCATAGGGTAATTAGATCATTCCCCCAAGCAGTCTGTATTCATTGGCTTATAAAAAATAGAGAGATGTGAAAAGAAATAGGTAGAGAGAAACATAAAAATGGCATCATTTTAGCCCAATGTACACATATTTACATTCAATAAATAGTCTTGTTGTATTTAAGGCCATTATATGGGGCATCGCTCATCTGATCTTTGCTTGCAAGTGCTACTTTGGCTACAGTAAGAGGAAATAGTATCGTCAGGGGTTATTGCAGGTCACTTGATTGTGTGGATTTCCTTAAACGAGCTCTTTCTGACTTTTGGAGGATTTTTTTAAATGGCAGAACAGGGAGGAAGTGAGAATAAAAAGGCATTGTAACATCTCAGTCATTAAATCCACAATCAAGGATTTCAGAATAAAACCCTGAGCAGCTAATGCCTCAAATCCTGAACTGAGAATTCCTCCAAGAGTTCAGAGCACAGATCTGCAGCCAGTTCCAGGACCAGCCATAATTCAGTTCTTGCAAAAAAATCAATCAAATCCTCTTTTCTGCTTTTTTGTTCAGCGTTCGAGAAATGAGGCGTCAAATATGAGGTGAAGTTTCTATAAAATAGCGTCTGATATAAACACACCGGCGTCTCTGATTGTGGCTTCAAATGATGACTTCATGGTAGGGGTCAATCTATAAAGTGACCTGTGCCAAACACAACACCAAAACACAGACAGGAAGGTAGCAGACGTTTCATGATATGGAAAAATTGAAAATATTTACAAAATAGTTTGTCTATATATAGATGATCCCATAATCTGATGCCGTGGCAGAGATCGCCAAATATATTCCTGTAGGTAGATCAGACTTCAACTGCTCAAAATGAGCAGGTTTCAATGGAAAGAAGTCCTGAACACTATTTCACAGTGTAGCCAGACAGTACAAGAAACATCAAGTGGTATCTTCTGCTTCTGAGTTGAGTTTAACCCCTAAAATTCCCCAGAATTGAAGGAAGCTTCCAGCGTCACTTCCCAACACTTATCATTCCATGCCCTCCATAGTATTTCCAGTAGAAACTGTTCAGCTATTTTTCATCCTCATTAATCAATGTAGGCCCACTGATTGGTTGTTGGCACAAACATATGGCTATATTTGCCCTGTAAGCTTTAAAACGCGGTTCCATTTACCACCAGTGTAAAGAAACCTGATTAAAGCCTGCACCACTCTTACATATCAGTAACTGCATTATGCAGAAATCTAGAACATTTGGTGAACTTCTCCTTTAAGACTAAAACTAACCAGCCTGGGGTTAAATTCAGTCAGAGAACTGAAATGACCCTGGTTTTGAACTCTTTCCCGTTTTTATCCTAATATGCCAATGCAACAGCAGGTCTTGCCCCACGCAAGGCCTCCCTTCACATTATTCTGAACTGTTGTCACCCAGCATTGCCAATTGCTTCAACGTGCTTGCAGAACACTCAGCATTTGACTTTTCTAGCAAGCCAGTGTGGTCCTCATGTTTAGGTCCCTCACAGTGGCCAGCCAGGGGCACTTTTGGTGAATCTAATTAAGCCCTGTCGACTAAGTGCAGCTCAAGGTTACACCCGCTTTGCCTTCTGGGAAAGAGGTGCATTGTTTATTAAACCAGCTTTGGTTTGACCAAAGCGGACAGAGATTCAGTACACACATTATAACAGTGTAACAGTTTACTTACATATAAGTACATATATATTGCATAACAATAAGGCTTCTATCTTTCATTTGAAAATAAAATATTTCATAGCCAAAGAGAAGTGATCAGGATCCAATCCTTCCGTTATTCAGCCATAGAATCATGTTGTAAGCATAGGGGGGGTTACAATAGATTTTTCCAGATCACATTCTTGCAGTGCTCTAGGCTCCAGTTACTTTTGATTATCAAATTTTGAGTAAAAATAAAAGCAAAAAATACTGAGCGGTATTAGAAGTGACTTTTTTTTTTCGTTTTAAAAACTGCTCAGCAGTTAAAAGTCATTGGTTCCTTGCAGGATGTGCTTACGGACGAGGATCTTTTTATGTGTGTGAGATATGTGCTGCTATTTAATGAGACGCTTGGAATCAGAACATACAGAAACTGCGCAGTCTCTTCCAGTCCGGTTCCACAGCAGGTTCTCCTCAGGCTCTGGGTGAAGGTGCAGGGCTCTTTCTACTCAATGGTCTTCTTGAAGGAGCTGCCGTGCATCTTCAGCTTGTGCAACCTGTCAATTGCACAAGGCAACAGTCAAACAAAGCGTATATGGATGTTTTAAGAGAGTCCAGCTGTAAAAAAGTGGGAATTACCTTTCACTTTTGTGGCTCGACTGGGCTTCTTTGTCCTTCACAAAGACAGCAGCATCCCCTCCACGGGACAGGTAGGAAAACTCACCATCTTTGGCAATGAAGACCACTCTGAAAGTAAAGACATGCCCTTGAATATTAGGAGCTATATCCAGAAAATGCACCAACAACAGTCTGTTTATGGCGACCTAAAGAAATATTTCCACAGAAAGTTGAATTTCCAGCTTCCCCAAATGTAGCTGATCATGTTTGAAGTTCAAATTTTGGTACCAAGTTACGAGATGATATAATAACACAAGACAAAATCTTTTCCAGAAATGCATCCCCAAACTACCACATCCAGCTCTTCAAGACTTGAAGATGTGGTTTAGGGCTCAGCATGACTTACTGTCAGCTGTAAAACTGAAAAAGCCGCAAGTCTCTTTAATTGGATCAGTTTTTACAAAGTTCAGCCACAGAAGAGCTGACCTAGAATCAGTTTTGGAACAATGATACTCATAACTACAGAGCAGTCTGACCTAGAGTCCTCCTTACAGCTGCTCTGTGAAAACCAGTTCTGGTATTGTCTGAAATGGGCCTATAGCCCTGGCGTTTTGTTGATGAGTACTTAACTACAGCCACAAGTCTTAACAAAGAGCTGGATGGATGCTGGTTGAATCATCTATCACAGCTTGGGTCCAGGAGGACCAAACATTAGTGATTACACAGCTTTAACACAAACATTTCAGCTGTTGAGCTGCATTGGGTATTTGGAGCAGATACATGTGAAAAACGGTGGTCCTACAGGAGCAAGGCTGGATTTCACACTTTGGATTAAAGCCTAAATCTATTGAAGGTTAAAAGCTGATTACCTGGACTGCGTTTCTCCAGATTTGATGCGCAGTTTGCGGATGTGGAAGGTGTCCGGGTTCCACCAGGGCCAGCTGAGGATCGTATCCTTCTCCCAAACCAGCTTGACCATCAGCAGCTCTCCAATGTCCACATCCGTGGTCAGCAGGAAGGAGATGGTGGAGTTGGTTTTCAGAACAGGTCTAAATCACACAAATCTATCATCATCATCATCATCCTCACAAAGAACCCATAAGCATGAGTCTCAAAATGGCAGAAATATAAGAAAAGTATCTATCCAACTGTTTTGTTGATGGTAGGTCCAAGATATTCAAACACCCTACATCAAGCAAGGACATCAAGAACTTACATAACATATGGCATGTTCTCCGTCTCTCCAGAGTAGCCGTACAGGGAAATCTTCATGGGCTGGTCGGTGTAGCTTAACTTGCTCTTGCTGAAGAAATGGACCTTCACTTGGTAGTGGAAAACTGTGAGTAGAAGAAAGATCTATTTAGAAAATCTTTCTGGAGACATGGCCTTGTGGAGACATTGAGATGGAAACACCTGCAATGGACATTAGGCAAAGAATTTTGTGAGGAAACGCCTGCTGTTATGTAATCATTATTGTTCAGCTGATGTGCTGCAAGCGCTTCTTTTTCCTTCTGAAATTCATAGAATTCATATTCCTGAGTCCATCTGATTCTTCCTCATTTATACTTTTTGCTAAACCATCCAGATATTTCTCCCTAATGTGGGCTAAACTGAACTTCGAACCCAAAGTGCCAGGTTTATTTGTTATGCTGTTGGTTTCTTTATTTACATTTTAGTCACATGCTTCATTTCCCAAAACGAAATCGTTTTCCCCACCTCCGACCCTGACCCCTTCCCATGTCTCTTTTCACGCACAGACACGTACGGTACGGCACGTAAGAACAGAAGCATGTTAAATATCACTAAACCTACGGTTAGGAATTATTTTTTTTATGCCCAGACGGGACGGTCCGGGTCGTTTCTGTGTGGAGTGAACATGTTCTCCTCGTGTCTGTGTGTGTTTCCTCCAGGAGCTCCGGTTTCCTCCCAACATTGAAAGGCCTTCCAGTCAGGTAGACTGGAGTCGCTAAATAGGCCACTGGTGTGTGTGAGTGTGACTGCCCTGCGATGGACTGGTGACCTGGTGACCGGGTGTGTCCCTGCCTGTGAGAACTGAGATAGGCTCCAGCACCACCCATGCCCCTAATTAGTACAAGTGTTATGAAGTATTATAGTTAAATTCAACAGACTAGGTCATGGGTTCGAATCCCAGATCAGTAGGCTACCCTAAGATAACCTTGAGCAAGGTACCGTCCCCATCACTGCTCCTTGAGTGCTGAATATGGCTGCCCATTTCTGCACGGTGTGGGCGGGTAAAAAGCAGAGAATGCACTGTGGTTCACTCTGTGCTGTGCCCTGTTTAACGATGACAAATAGTCACTTTCACTTTAATAGGTTCAATAAAACACTTCTCCTGTGTTAAAGAAACACTGCGGGGCTGCTTGCTTTGAATCTTCCTCACCTTTGTAGGGCATCATGTCTCTGGTCTTCATGTACATCTTGCTGCTCCTGCGGGTGCGCACCTTGGTGATATCGTAGCCTGCCTTGTTGCAGCGGTTCTTCCTGCAGCTGAGACACACCCCCTTGTTGAAAGTCTCCTTGGAGCTGCATCGGTAGGCCACGCTTTGCTGCTCTTTGTTGACGAGCGAGTCGATGAAGAGGTGGATGGAACGCTCATGGGAGCACTTAACAATCTGGTCCATGTCTGGTGTAGACATTCAGAAATAATGCATTTAATTAATAGCTACATTTTTCAACTCAGTGTTGTGATTACATGTTATTACATGAGGTTATCAGAATAAAAGGAGGCGAAATGGACTTTTCAGACACTCGTCCTTTCAGGAAAATCATACAAGATACATCTTGACTGCATACCAATCCACCTGCCTATTCACTGATCATCATGGCAGCCTTACTGTTTATTTAAGAAGTTAAATATTTCATATTCTCTACACTTCCATTGTCTTTCCTGAGAGTTCCTCAGAAAATTAGCTGCTTAAAGCTACAAAAAGGCTTTAAAACTCACTTCTCAAGCCCGTGGTCGCCACCATCATCATCGTGTTCTGCAGATCACACCCAGGCTGGAAAGTTCCTCCATTTGGGTAAATGTCCACATGTCCCACCGGCCTCTGGATGCCGATGCTGCGGTCAGGAGACCCGCGGGTGTTGGTATGAAGCACGTCCACGAACAGGGCATCATCAGGGGAGAGTGTGCTCTGGGGATCTGCATATTCAAAGCTTGGGCCGGCTGGATCCAGACCTGGACAGGATCAAAAATACAGAAAGCATTGGTGCTCATGTCACAGTGACGTGCTAATGGGAAAATTAGTTTGACGTTTTTCAACCTCAGACAAAGTCAAATCATGTTTAGTGTCCAGACATTGCTTCCTTATTTCCCAACTGGTTTACTGAAAAGCTCATTAGATGTCCAGATATTTTCTGCAGAAATTCATCCCTCAAAAGTCCCAGCTCTTCATCAGAGTGGAACAGACTTGTGGTTGTGGTTTAGGAGAAGGTGTGACTTTTAAAACGAACAGAACTTCACTGCTTTCGGCATCTGTTTCAGCTGTTCACAAACCAGCCATAAAGTAGAAGATAGGCTCCGACAGCAAATTCACACGCCTGTACCACGTTAAGAAGATACGGCTGCGGTCTGATCGTGCTGCGAGATGTTTGGTGAATCTGTTTTGCATTAAGATGCCCCACTTGGTTTCTCAGCATATGTATTATCGTAGATCCAGAGCTAAACTACAGAATCCAAATTTAATCTCTGATCGGCTTCATCTGGGATGGTGTGATCGTCATTTTTCACCAAGATATTTCTTCAGCAGAACTTTGCAGAGACTATTCATGGAGATATATCAGCCTACTGAAGCATGGCATTTGTAAATAATTCTCATATTATACCGCCACTTCTCCCATCTGTTCTACACAAATCTGCATTCCGATCCCTGCTTTGACATAAAGCTCTGTTAATCTGCCTGTAGGACTTGATTTACAAGACCTCTTGAACTTTAACGTCTCTGGCAATTCTCACAAACAGAAGAAAATCCCACTGTTTCAGTTACACACTACTTTTTTCACCAAATGAGTCTTTAAAGTGGGTATTGAGGGTAAGAAGACAACTTCACCATGGCCGTGAAGGCTCACCTGTGATCCTGTTGACTTTGTTTTTGGTGAGGAGCCCTGCAATGCCTGCTACATGGGCCCCCAGACTATAGCCCAGGAGATGGATCTTCTCCCATGGATAGTCAATTTCAGCCTTGAACCAGACATCAGATATTAAGCAACATTTCACATGAACTGAAAAAATAGGACTGAAAAAGAGGAATCTGCATGCACATTAATGGTCCATTGCTTTTGCATATGAATATCTAAATATATAGACCATCTGGAACCCTTAAAATTACGTGAAGAATAAAAACTTGAAATATGATATATTTCAGCAGAGAAGTAATGCTGATGGAAATACAGTCACAATCTGACCTGCAACCAGTTGACGAACTTGGCCACATCTCTGCCCACCATCTTGGTGTAGGCAGCTGAGGTCGGGTAGTGCTGCTGAGCCCGGACAAGCCAGTCGACCACGATGACGTTGGCTGTTGGCTCTCGTTCATACAGTGCCGTCACCAGCTTGGGAACCCAGCTCTCATACATTCCAGTGACCTGAGCAGAGGACAGACTGGTCAGTGTTTAGTTGACCATTATCATGCCTAAACACCTGGTGGGCGGACCTCTTCTTAATCTGCTTTATGAAGGAATAAGTCGAAATTGTCTTAAAGCCACTCACCGTCCATCCATGAATGACTACGAACGTTTTCGTGTCTGGATTGAAATTGCACTCTTTTATGGTTTGCTGCTGCCCCGGAACTATGTAGCACAGGTCGTCCTCAGGTTCCTCCCTGGTTCTTAGACAAAACTTGGATTCAATATCGCTAAATTCCACCATCCAGTCTGTAGAGTTTGCTGTGATGTTACCTGCACAAATGCCAAAGAGATGGAGGCAAGGCTTTACCACTCCTGTATCTGGCCAGCAATTTGATGACACCGTTAAGGTTCTATTCCCCTTCTTTCCAGTAGTAGGCAATGTAAACTCTTCAGTAAAAATGGGCTGATCTTTATCCTCTGAACTTCCTGGGCTGAGCTTTATCCTCTTGATTAAAAAATAAAGAGTGGGATGGTGGGCAGGGACTGTTGAGGCATGAGTTCCCATTTAGGGATGTTTATTATGCACAAATCCAAATGCATTTGCATTAGAACTGCATGCAAATTTGAACGCACCAGAGAGTTTAATGCTGAATGCTTTTTCCAAAAATAATTCCAAAAATAATTTCCTCATGCAATTTACTAAAAGTCACTAATGCAAGATTATAACTATACTGTAAACTGTCTTCTACAGAAAACACGTTTTTTCAATTTTCATTCAACTTTTTTCCACCCAGACCATTTTCTTCCACCAAAAAGTTACTTTTTCAGTTCCGGGACTTGAGTACTGAACGCAATGTTCCAAGCTTTGAACTATTAGAAGCTTTCTCCCATTTCAAGTATCAGAATTGGAGAATTTTGAGTGAATTTTTGCATTACATTTTTATTTCTGGTACGGATACGACTTTACACATGATTACACGTTATCTGGTTTTTGCATTGCATTGAAAATTTTAGAAATTTTCTAACATGCAATGATTTCTTATCTGTATGGATTAGATTTCTTTATTTGATTCCTTAATGAAATCTGTTGTTTTAGTGTCATATAGAAATTTAAATCTAAAATGCAAAGAGAAAGGAAACAAAGAGGGCAGATCTCTCAGGCTGGGTGGTACTCACTGAAAGTGGCTGAAGGTTCTGCTGAAGGTTCTACTGAAGGTTCGGCTGAAGGTTCCACGGTGGTGCCGAAGGAGGAGAAAGAGTTTGCAAAATGCATCCAAATAAAAAGCAAAAGGGCGCATTCCCTCCCCATGGTCAGGGCTTTTCTGAGCTGGGCTGTTCTTGGAGTTCGGGCGGTGAGAGTGTGCTGGTCTTTAGTCCGGTGGTCCCGCGGGTGTGTGTGTTGGGGGAGAGTTTGTAGCGGTTCGGTTTTCTGAGCGCGTGGCTTTATGCGCCTGGTAGAGCCTCATGCAAATACCTCGCCTCTTATTGGCCAGCCGCGGCCGAGCTGGGCGGGGCTTCCGCTGCCCCCTGTCCCGCAGAGCGTTGTCAATTAGGGCCCTTCTGACACGTCACTTATCCGTTAATCCGGATCATTAATCCGGCTCTGGTGTGAATGGGAAAGGAGTCGGTGTGGTGCAGGCTGTGAATGAGTGTGTGTGTTAATAATGAGTGTGTGATTATAATGAGTGTGTGATTATAATGAGTGTGTGTGTTAATAATGAGTGTGTGATTATAATGAGTGTGTGCGTTAATAATGAGTGTGTGATTATAGTGAGTGTGTGATTATAATGAGTGTGTGTGTTAATAATGAGTGTGTGATTCTAATGAGTGTGTGATTATAATGAGTGTGTAATTATAGTGAGTGTGTGATTATAATGAGTGTGTGTATTAATAATGAGTGTGTGATTCTAATGAGTGTGTGATTATAATGAGTGTGTGTTAATAATGAGTGTGTTATTCTAATGAGTGTGTGATTATAATGAGTGTGTAATTATAGTGAGTGTGTGATTATAATGAGTGTGTGTATTAATAATGAGTGTGTGATTCTAATGAGTGTGTGATTATAATGAGTGTGTGTTAATAATGAGTGTGTGATTATAATGAGTGTATTAATAATGAGTGTGTGATTCTAATGAGTGTGTGATTATAATGAGTGTGTGTTAATAATGAGTGTGTGATTATAATGAGTGTGTTAATAATGAGTGTGTAATTCTAATGAGTGTGTGTGTTAATAATGAGTGTGTGATTCTAATGAGTGTGTGATTATAATGAGTGTGCTCATAATGAGTGTGTGTTAATAATGAGTGTGTGATTATAATGAGTGTGTGTGTTAATAATGAGTGTGTGATTCTAATGAGTGTGTGATTATAATGAGTGTGTGATCACAATATGTGTGTTAATAATGAGTGTGCGATTATAATGAGTGTGTGTGTTAATAATGAGTGCGTGTGTTAATAATGAGTGTGTGATTATAACAAGTGTGTGATCACAATATGTGTGTTAATAATGAGTGTGATTATGATGAGTGTGTGTTAATAATGAGTGTGTGATTATAATGAGTGTGTGTTAATAATGAGTGTGTGATTATGATAAGTGTGTGTTAATAATGAGTGTGTGATTATAATGAGTGTGTTAATAATGAGTGTGTGATTATAATGAGTGTGTGTTAATAATGAGTGTGTGATTATGATATGTGTGTGTTAATAATGAGTGTGTGATTATAATGAGTGTGTTAATAATGAGTGTGTGATTATGATATGAGTGTGTTAATAATGAGTGTGTGATTATGATAAGTGTGTAAATAATGAGTGTGTGATTATGATAATTGTGTGTTCTTAAACACTGACAGGAAAGGCTGGGCTGGCCCTGCCCTCTGACCCCTCCTCAGATCAATAAAGCTTTCAGGAAATTCAGGTTTTTATTTACGGAAAAATCCACCTCCGCGTTTCCCAACACACAAGTACAAAAACAACAGACTGGCAGAAACATATTGATTTCTCATCTATCTATCTATCTATCTATCTATCTATCTATCTATCTATCTATCTATCTATCTATCTACCGAAAGCTTTTTTCTTCTATTGTATTCTATTTTAATGAATTCTAAATGCTTATTGACATTCCTTATGAATTTATATTTACTAATATAATATAATATAATATAATATAATATAATATAATATATTTACTTGTTTTATGGAGCAAATTTTTACAAGTTAACCTTCCGCCAGAAGTGACAAAATTAGCACAAATATCTTCCCAGGCATTGGACGCATGGAAACCTCCCATGTAAACACAAATTCAGGTTGGCCCACTCCATTTGTTATTTATCTCATTCATAAACACACCGTTACTGTTTAACTTATTGATTATGGTTCTGAGTGTCCTGTTCAAAAGAACACCACCAGCACTGGAGCCAAGGCCTTCCAGCAGCATCCGAGAGTGAGCAGGTCCACGGTGAGCGGCTCCTCGGAGTGAAGGAGTGTCGGAGACGATTTTCTTTCAGGGGGAGACGGTCAGCGGGTGTGTGAGGAAGCTTAGCCCTCCATTGGCCAGAGAGCAGTGAGCAGAGAATAGGCAGACAGTTATTTCCAGCCCAGGGCTTGCATGTGTTTCTCTATATGTGTGTGTGTGTGTGTGTTTGTGTGTGTGTGTTTGTATAAGTGTGTGTGTGTGTGTGTGTGTGTGTGTGTGTGTGTGTGTGTGTGTGTGTGTGTGTGTGTGTGAGTGTGTGTTTGTGTACCAATGCATGTGTTGGCGGGCTTCTGCTGTGACTTATCAATCGGTTCAACATTCAGGATTACGAAATGCACACATGCACACACTGAGAATGTCCAGGTACACGTACACACACACACACATACACACACACACACATACACACACACACACACACACACACACACACACACACACACACACACACTACAGAGTGGGTCCAGCACTGGTGCTGTATTACCTTTCACTGGAGCCACATGTCTGAATGGATTCCATACGCACATGTATCAGCTGATATATCATGACCCCACGTTACAGTCCTCACCGCCGCTGAAAAATGCACCAACAAGCTACACGCAGTTAGTGCGGAGTAAGAGCCGAGACAACGAAGAGGAGGCCCGACGCGCCGGAGTGCTGGCCTGGACAGTTTGGCTTCCTGATGAATACGTCCAGCCTGTTCTGTAAACACTGATTGCAGCTTATTCATCAAATTCAAAAACGAAACCTTCGACTGGGCAGAAAGTGGGGGACACTCATGGTGAACTAACGTGTAGAATTTAGCTCTAGATCACTGACCTCGGTGCAGGTAAATAAGTAAGCGGATCTGGTTCAGCTGATATCGATCAGTGTATCCCAGAGCGATACAGAAACACTGCTATATACATTTACATTTGCAGTATTTATCAGACGCTCTCATCCAGAGGGACTTCTACGTCCTAATTACAGGGACAGTCCCCCTGGAGACACTCAGAGTTAAGGCTCCTGTTTTTTGATCATTTCTTTCTTTAATTCGATGCACACCATCCGCTTCATCTTCTCAGCACTCTCCTTCGCACTCACATTTTGGTCACGTGGTTAGAAAAACGAAGATTTCCAAAATAACTGCGAGCACAAATGTGAGAACAACACTGATGCTTCCACTGCGAGCGAACTGCTAAAAGTGAACGAGTGAGACACGGGATGCTGGGCAGATGTTGTTCACTGCGCCATCTGAAGCTGCTCGTAACCCGAATATGAGCTCTCAACTCAAAGCAAAAAAAGGGCCGAGATGGCTCGTATCTCAAAAAACTATAAATATATATATATATAAAACAGTGCTATTGATATGGCCAGCGTCTGGTTTTCACATTATGTGACAATTTCATGTCAAATGCATGTGCTTGTACAAGACGTAAACCCAGGACATTACATTTCTCACGATGCCATTAATCCTAAATCTGTCTGAGTAGGGCTTAAGAGTCCAGTCTTTTTGTTTTTACTCAACTAAACATGGTGTATTGTGCCTGAAAGGAGAGCTTTCTGCCTTTGGTGAGTTACGACCACAGAACCCAACCCTGCGATTTCCGGTGGGGAACGCCTAACTGTTAGTGTCTGATATTAAAGCCTGATCTGCTGTGTAATTAACAGTAAAACTGCTTGGGATCACGTGACATCTCTTTCAGATGAGTCTGCAAATGAGTTTGGGCCCCAAGCTGAGCTAGCCAGATGGCTATCTCCAGACGGGACAGCCCAAACTCACCCCTCCATCCACTCTGTTTGTGGTGTTTTTATTTTTTAATGCTTGTAAACATTTCTAATAAAATTGCATTGCAGATTAACGCCACTCTTCGCAACAATTTGCAACGTAAACAAGTTCATAAACACCAGCCCGGGTCTGCTTATAAAAGGCTCCGGGTTTCCTACACACAAGTTTTCTCGCAAATATTTATGAGACGTAACAAATAAAAGCCATCTGCTGGAAGGATGGGATCTTTGAGGGTTAGAGGCCTGCAAGTCCCCCTGTCTAAGGTGTTCAGTTACACCCAGCGTCCAACGCGAGACTCTGATTGGAGGGTCTGGATGTGTGATGTCAGGTCACTTCCATTTTGAAGCCTTTGCATTGCAAGACTCCTGCCCCTGTGGACAGATGGTCTGATGCCACTTGCAACTGAGGATGGTGCAAGTATGTCTGCCTGCAACTGCACTCAGAGCAGGACCTGAGGGAGTCCAAGCCTGCCCTGATGACCGTTATTACACTGTCTGCTCACTCAGGAGCTCGGCCATGTCATGTACTTCAGCAACGACTGCGGATACTGAACAGGGCATTATTACATTATTAGTACTCTATTAATTACGTTATTACTACTCTATTAATTACATTATCATTACTCTATTAATGATCCTGTTCCATAATTTCTTAAGTACACAAAAGTTATGAGGTTTTGATATGTCAGCATGCTAAATCCTTAAAAAGAATTTTTTTTATAATAAAATGAGATGAAAATAAATTAATACTTAAATTAAAAAATGTATATATATTTTTTTATTTAACAAAAATATCTTTTTTGTGGTTTTCAGAGAAATATAGCCAATAATAAACTTAAATAAGGCTTTTTATTAACATTTTAATGCACTAATTCTATTCATTTTACAAGTGTCACATATCATATATCATTAAATATACATACATTGTGCCATTACTTTTGCACAGACCTTTTTGTGCTTTTTTTCCCCCAATATATGAAATAATTCAACGTGTGTGTGAAAGTGTATATTGTGTAAGAATATATACTTTATGTATAATTGATCTGCTGCTAAAGTCTTGGTGCAGACACCACAGCACACCTTCCGAAAGTTCACCGTTTTCAACGTTTTCATGCAGTTTACACAAAACGTGACTTTAGAACCTTCGAGGAGCCACTGAGCTGAGCATTATAGAGTATAAGTCCTCTCTTGCAGGACTGTTCTGTGCATTTTGGCTTGTATAGGTCCAAACTATAGGTTGCCACTTTAAGGAACAGCTGGTTAGTTTGAAGGCAGCCTACAGATCTTTCATTTCTGGGGAATGCTGGGTAGGTTTCTGAAATCTGGCCTCTAATGAGAAACATTTGTGCAACTTCTCCACTGTGCTGCTCCTCATACGCTGATGGACCCCAAATGAGAGGAAACCCATAACCGCTACGCTAATCCTAGAGGGTGAGTATATATGGAGAACCAAGCTGGTTCTCCATATACACCATTAGGTCAGCTGTGGTCAGCTGGGACAGTTCCAGTAGATATAAAATCCTTGAGACCTAGAATTGTGAGCAGGAGATAAAATGACTAAAACAACAACAATGATAATTAACACATTTTTTCTATCAAGATTTGAACTTTTTAGTCATAGTTATCACCTGATCTCATGTCCTTAAAAGACTGCCCGACTGGAGGGCAAAGCACAGCTTTCCTCCACTGCCCTTCGCTGATTTTCACCAGGATTGTTTCAAAATCTTGGATAATTGTTGTGTAACTGGACGCACTAACCAATGATGCTGAACTTCTACAGAATTCCAACAAAACAAAGCTCAGAGTAGGTGACTTTATAGAATGTATGCTGTTGAACATGTGGTTAGGGAATAGGTCCTAGGCTCAAACGGTCAAGGGTTCAAATCCAGGCTGCTCTGAAGTACCCTTGAGCAAGTACCGTCCCCATCACTGATCCCCGGGTGATAGATATGACTGCCTCCTGTGTGGGTGAATAGTAGAGGTTGCGTTTCAATGTGTTTCACTGTCTGCTGTGTTTCACAATGACAAAATAGTCACTTTCACTTCACTCTGGGGAGGGAATGAAAGAATGGACACCAGTAGTGTGAGCCATTTTCTAAAGAAATCTCTGTAAGGGGAAAATTAAGTGAACTCCAGCTAACTTCTGCTCATGCTTAGATAGGCTACATAACATCTGACCTTCTCGTGTACTCTCGGTTCCTTGTTTCTGATGTGTGTATGGGTATGATAAGAAATCTTTTGACGCAGCAGTTTCACTGGAACCTCCATGTATGGAATCATCATAAGGTCAGAGATTTCTCTTTCGAATAAATTATGTTTGAAAATAAGGAGTAATTTCGGCAAGCAATCCATACGTGCCGGACGAGGGAGTGGACTGGTGACTGTGAAGACTAAAGGGTAGTTTCTGAAAGGTCATAAAAAGTTTTGAAAGGTAGTTATAAACACTTTTGTCAGGGCAGAACAAGGTTCTGCAACTCTTAAGGAAAGGTTAAGAGTAGGTAAATATACCTTCCCTGTTTGGGATGATCAACAGTAAGTGAGCAGTCGACTGCTATTCATTTGGGACGAATAATGGGAACATCACACTCATGTCGTGTCCTCCCTTCGACCCGGCTGGTCCAAAATATGTTTTCATGAAAACACGGAATGGGATTGATTCGGTAAATCATATAATCATTAATAAATGGTTAAACAAAAGACGTTTCCCTCCAGAGGGGTCGTTTAGTATCCACTTGTTGAATAAGATAAAGGAACAAGTAGTGAAGAACCTAGAAGAGGTCAAAGGGAAAAAGTACTGTCTGGTGACAGTAGACATGTTTTCCAAGTTGGTTGAGGCTTTCCCAACAGGTAAGCAGGACAAAGGTTTTGGCCAAAGAAATAATTCCTAGTTGGGGAGTGTCTAGAAGAATTAGATCATGGCCCATTTGTCAAGCTCTCGAAAAACTAAGTGGGTACTTAGGAATAGAGCTGAAGAAGCCTTGTGTGTACCATCCACAGAGGGCAGAGGCAGTAGAGAGAGAGAACGGCAGCCTACAACAAAAACTGGTCAAATGTTGTGAGGACACAGGACTGGCATGGCCAGACGCCCTGCCCCAAGTCCTGACATTCATGCACATGCGACAATGAGTGAGGTCAAATCCGAGCCCGATTGAAATCCTTTTTGAAAAACCAATGAACTTGGGAATGGGACCGCCCAGAGTCAAAGCAGCATGTTTGATCCAACATTGTGATGATGAAATGCTGAAGTATTGTTGTCAGCTGTCTACTCTTTTGCAATCTGTCCACCAGCAGGTAAAAGATGCGCTGCCCAGATCGGCTGAGGGACCCATACATGACATCCAGCTAGGAGACCTGTTTCTGGTGAAGGACTTCAGATGCAAGCATTGGAAGCAGTTGAGGTGGACCGGTCCATTCCAAGTGGTGCTGACCACCCCAACTGCTGTCAAGGAAAGATCTACATGGATCCACTGTATACACTGCAAAAAGGTACGACTGGACCTGACAACACCCCTGAAGAACATCAGGAGTCAGTAGGGGAAGTGCTGGTAACCTCTCCCTTACTGACCAACGCTGCTGGACATGTGGCCTCAGGTCACAGCTAGCCAGAAAAACTAGGATGAGAAGACAGTGCCACACAGCAATCACAGGCCATGCCAAAGATAAGTGCGGTTACAAAGGGGGGCGGCAACCACTAGGGTCCGCTCGTCTAAAACCCGGTGAAGAAACAGATACCCACCTAGAGACTTAGGGAGGCAAAAGAATCAACAAAGATGACTGGATTCACCTTCCTCACTGTGCTGGGAATCCTCCTGGGACCCTGGGTGGATGAAGGGTTATCTTCACATCGCTACTGGCAAGGAGACGATGACTTCAAAAATGTCTTTAAAGCGGTAATAATGTGCAACACCACAAACACAAGCAACAACCACTTGTACTTGTGCAGATACCCATGTGGACCACGTGACTGGAATTCGGTGATAGCATGAACTGGGTCACCAACACCACACGGAGGCAACAGGTTCAAGGCCAGTAAAACGACCGTTTCCTCAGTCCAGAGTCACTGGGGAGAAAGTGGACACTCACAATTGACTATTGGTGTGCACAAGAACTGCTAGGATCAGACGGGTACTCCAGAAGTTTCCAAATAATAGTCACAGAACAAGAAGGCACCAAGAGCCAGTTAACTGACCAAGATGACGATGAATCAACCAAAGACAGCAACTTAGAGGAACTGGTACAGCCTGGGGGGAACATGACTCGATGAGTGAAAAGGGTCTGTCCCCACCAAAACAACGTTTATTTGTGTGGTCTTGTTTTGGATGTATATATGTGTATGGGTTTGATAAGAAATCTGTTGATGCAGCAGTTTCATGCCTCCTTTAGGGGGCTATTTTTTGACAAGCAGGCATGCTGAAAGGGGAATCGCACCCCAATGGTATCGATTGTGTCTGTGACAAACACCCACAATGTCTAACTTGTCATGTATAAAAGCATGTTAATGTAATCTCCGTTAGTTCATCTCTCCAAAGGATACTCTGCTCCTTTGCAGGGCTCAATGAAGATAAAGAAGGACAAGTCTCTGACTCATGTACAGTGTGAGTGAGGGAAAATTCCACCACAATGTCCACAATGTGTCCAAAAGTATCTGGTCACCCTTCTAAAATGCATATTCAGTAGCTGACACAGGAGCTCAGTGAACACACAGTGCGCTTGGTGCACACCCGGAGAAACAGCTGCAAAGCTGAGACTAAAATCACTGTGACCAATGAAAAGAGTCGATCAGAGGGGTATAAATCGCACCACCACTGGGCAGTGGAGCAGTAGAACTCGCTCTCTGGAGTGATGGCGCTCAGAAGCTTGTTGGAGGGGCATTTGGGGTCCAGGATTAATTTTCCCAGCATCAGTCCCAGACCTCACTAATGCCTTTATGGCTGGATGCAACCAAATCCTCAAAGCATCAAGTGTAAATGACACTCAGGGCTGTCATTGCAGTGACGAGCAGAAAGCCTATTAAAACCCTTCTCAGAAGAAATGCTGGACGAGCAGAATGAATGTCTGCTTGTGAGAACCTTAGTTTTAGAGTGACAGCAGAGAGAAACAGACTGGGCTGAGGCTTCTCTTCACGGAGGGGCTGTGAGTTATGAAGTGCTTGTGTGATACTCAGGCTGTGCACTTTCTCTCTAAGAGAACCCCCTCTGTTAGAAATGCCACATCTGTTCTGCCACATGTTTCTCACGCCTGACGACACATACCTCAATGCAAAGCTCAACAAAAAGACTTTATTTTCAGCAGCCTTCAATCTGGACATGATATGGCATGCTGAAGAACTTCCTGTGAAACCGTGTAAAGCTATATACATGTATACAGAGTACAGAGAGAGAGAGAGAGAGAGAGAGAGAGAGAGAGAGAGAGAGAGAGAGAGAGTAAATAACTTTGACATGCAGACATATGGAAATTATTTTCTTTTTTCTGAGGGACGCAAACAAGTGACTTCTTCTTCTTCTTCTTCTTCTTCTTCTTTCGGCTACTCCTGTTTATGGGTCGCCTCAGCTGTTTCCATTTCTTCCTGTCCTCTGCATCTTCCTCCTTCAAACCAACCACCTTCATGTTCTCTCTCGCCACGTCCATTAACCTCCTCGTTGGTCTTCCTCTTCTCTTTCCTGGCAGCTCCATCTTCAACATCCTCCTCCTGATTTAATCCCTGTCTCTCCTCTGGACATGTCCCAACCAACGCCACCTTGCTTCTCTAACCTTGTCTCCAAGATGTCTAACCTGATACTCATTTCTAATCCTGTCCATCCTCCTCACACCCAACAAAAATCTCAGCATCTTTAACTCTGACACCTCCAGCTCCGCCTGCTGTCTCTTCGTCAGTGCCACCGTCTCCAACCCGTATAGCATAGCTGGTCTCACTACTGTCCTGTAAACCTTCCCTTTTATTCGAGCTGGTACCCATCTGTCACAAACCACTCCAGTCACTCTCCACCCATTCCAACCTGCCTGCACTCTCTTCTTCACCTCCCTTCCACACTCGCCGTTACACAGAACTGTTAATCTCAAGTTAATCTCACTTATCCACTCCACTTTCCTCCCTTTCATTCACACTCATGTATTCTTTCTTTATATATTTGTGTAGGTTTTCATAAAAGCTTATGTACATGTGACAATTCGTGACCATTCCTTGAGATATATTTCTTTTACAGTAAGTGGTAAATAATTTACAAGCTAATTTTTGTTTGGTATGTCTATACAGAGGCCTATTAAATCTTTAAAGATGTGCCAAAATTTAAACATGTGTTTTCCTGGCCTGTGAAGAAATAGCGTGCGTGGAAAAGGAACACAGGCTTGATGAAAAGACGATGTGCATGTTTCCTTGTTTCTTTTGGCATGGTATAAATTAGGATTAGGATTAGACCTTCATCTTATATAAAAATACATATTTTTACTGCATACACACATATAGGGACTTATATATGGATACGTCCCTCTATGTGTGTGTGTCCTATATCAAAAATGTTGTAAGCCTGAAACATCACGTGAAGGCGTGAAACCCTCTGGAACCACATTCCCCCACAGCAGGCCCCACTCCGTCCACTACTGTGAACAGCCTTTCCCAACTCTGTCCAGCAGCAACACTCAGGGGAGCCTTGGGCAAGTCTCAGCTCCTTCCCTTTCACAATACAGCTCCAGCAGACTATTCCTAATTCTTATTATTGCTGGCAGGCTGCCTGTTTTACAAATATCAACCACTGTCGCCCTCAATCTGCTGGAAAGCTGCTGCATTGTTATCCCATGTCCCACGGCTGAGCTTTCCTCAAGGACAGAGTCCTTGGAAACACAATCAGGATGTTTTCACAGCTTTTGTTGCCTTAATGCTGGCACCCTGGAACTAGAGCTGATATTTCATTTCTGGAGATGTTGCACTCCTTTCCAAAATATCAGAGTTCCACCACTGTGAGGCTGCAGAAGCGAAGCTGGTTGCAGTCCATGCTAGATTTTTCAGCTGGACGCAGTGCTGAGAAATGCCCTCATTGTGCCGCTTCCCCCTCTCATGCTGTGCTATTATCCATGCCACGGAGAGGTCAAGCTCAGTGCTTTGACCTAAAGAAGCTCTCCGTGTCTTCTGGTAGGTGAGCTGAGGTGTACTAGCTGGTGTCAGTCACTTTCCAAGCAGAGGGTGAAGATTAATGATTGAATGAAATTCCCGTGCTTGAACACGCACACACCCTGAGAGCAGTGAATCTGTCCACTCTGATTTTACCCATCTTACACACACTCATAGTGAACACACACACCAGGAGCAGCGAGCTGCAATGCATGCGCCCAGGAGGCCATCACGGGGTTAGCTGTGGATGCCAGAGTGGAAAAGCATTGCCCATGTTCTTCCTGCCAGGGGGGCTTGAACCCCCAACCCTTCAAGCCCTGTACTCAAACCATTAGCCCACGACTGCCCCATTTCACTATTCCTACTCGATGGGGGGGAGCCTGGATTTAACATATAACAGCGAGACAAAGAAATACTTGGAGGTTTTAGCTTTGAGTACAAATCTTCTTTTGGAACAGGCCTAAAGAAAAGTTGTTTTCCTCCAAAGAAAAGAGAAGAGGGCCAAGAAGCAGCTGAGTTCCCTAATTGTAGATATTTCATTTCCCCCTAAACACAAATTTGAAACAGATGGGGGTCATGCATGTTCAGATTTCTGAAACTTTCTCTTACAGTGAGGTCTCACATACGGTGGACACCGACAGGGTTCAAACAAGCTGTTTGTCCCTGTTGTTTTCAGTATCGCTGCTACCTCTGCTGGTTGATTTTCAACACTACAGGCTTCATTCTGACAACTCAGATGATCGTCTGCTAAAAATAAGAGAAATATAATTTCCCTGCACCATTAACTCCTGTTACTACAGCATTTAATAGAAATTCCACAAAGTAAGCAAAGATTCTGTATCATTCTGTGGTTGATAAAACTATACAGAGTGCGTTTGATTTCAAATGAAAAAGAAATAGTTTTTTAACAAGGCTCGTAATGTCTAAAACACAATTATATCCATTTTAAGTTTTGCTGATTAAGGTAACATGGAGTCATATTGATAATGAGGACATTTTTGACTCACAGCACCCTGCACCTATCATCTTAAATCCAAACCTCATCAGTGTACTGTTAAACAGTGTGTTGGGCCTCAGGCAGCATGTTCGTCACGGCGTTCTGTGAGGGAGCTTTGAGAAGCGTTCAACTGTTCAAGGGTCTGGTTCTGAACACCAGTCTGAATGACTGTAGGTTGATTTGGGGACGATCAGCACCATGGGTCAAAGGAGTGCAGGCACTGTTATGTGTAACTGTGCAAATGGGACACCCATAAACTGACCAAAACCATGCCACACATGGCCTTGAATGGTCTGATTGTTCTCCGGTTTCAAGCATAATGATGAACTTTAAGCCCATCTGGGACTCGAAAAGTTGATAAACGTCTGAGGTTTTCTTAATTCAAATAAAAAAATGTTTTCTAGTAACATTTCATGAGAATTAGCTGAGGAGAAGAGGACAGCATTTTGAAACTGAATGGCAGAACGGTCTCTAAATTAAATTTTCTTACATCTTTCTTAATATCCAGACGTTTAAAGCCAAATTTTCTGAATCGAGGACTTTTAGCATCAGCATGTTGTAGCTGTAGTAATGTATTCCAGCACCCACTGGGTCTGTACTATTGTATTGGACACAAGATGGTGCTGTTTGGACGTGGGTCATAGTCTCAGTTCTCACAGAATTTTAGTCTATAACCTGACCTTCTGCTTACTTTCTGAGATTTCTGGTTTTAGTATGAGCTTTGTTGGGATGACATGGTGGTGTAGTGGGTAGCGCTGTCATCTCACAGTGAGAAGGTCCTGGGTTCGATTCCCAGATGTAGCGGTATGGGTCCTTTCTGTGCCGTTTGCATGTCTGGGTGTGTTTCCTTTAGGAGCGCTGGTGTCTTCTCACCGTTCAGAAACTTACACTTCAGGTGGACTGGAGATGCTAAATTGTCCATAGGTGTGTCTGCCCTGCAATGTAGTGGCAACCTGCCAACCTCCGCCTTTTGTCCAGTGAGTGCTGGGTTAGACTCCACCCCTGACCCTACTCAGGATAAATGGTTAAGATAATGAGTGAGATGATGAGATATTTCTGCAGGATTCAGGAAACATGCAGGGCTAGAGAGTTTGCAACAGATCTCATTGTGATATTTTACTGATTGTACTGTTTGATAGCTATCTGACAGTAGTGGTGGCCAAGTGGTTAGGGACGAGGCCCCAGGATCAGAAGATCGTGGGTTCGAATCCCAGGCTAGTAGGTACACTTGAGCAAGGTACCATCCCCGTCACTGCTCCCCGGAGGCTTTCAAAAGCTTGCTTGTGTGGGTGAAATGCAGAGGTGTAACGTCATTGTGGTTCACTGTTGTGTTGTGCCGTGTACTCACAATGACAAGAATAGTCACTTTCACTTTAAAGTGAAAGTGACAACCCTTGTCATTGCGAGGGCACAGCACACAGTGAACCACAACAAAATTGGACCTCTGCATTTAACCCATACACACACGTGCAGCAGTGGGCAGCTATTGAAAGTGCCCGGGGAGCAGTGATGGGGACGGTACCTTGCTCAAGGGTATCTCAGGGCAACCCACTGGGGTGGGAATCAAACCCACAATCTTCTGATCTGGGGCCAACTCCTTAACCACTAGGCCACCGCTGCCCTGCTGCAATACTTGTAGTTTGTATTTTACTTCTCTTTTGAATATTATATTACTGTAGCACGTTTAGTGAGAGGAGATTTTGCTTCATCTAGGCAGTCTAGAAGAATCTTATATTTCAAATACTCAGTGTTTCATGAAGGATAGGCGTCATTCTGCCATCTACTGTCAAACTTTCCTTTTTCCTTTTTTGCCATAAGAGGGAGCAATGATGAGCCAGTGCAAACACCACTTTGGGTGTCCACACCTATCGACAGCAGGAGTGTTTTATTACCCTCAGAGAACTCCAACTATTCTGAGTTTTTAAGAATTCTTTTTTTTTTTTAGCAGTTTCCAATTTACTTCTGCATTCATAGGGTCAAACCAAAAATGTCCTCTCTTTCTCTCTGCCTCTGTACAGGCCTGTGTCTTTCAGGCTGGTCAGTTTTGCTTTGTTGTCCTTGCTCTAGTTGCTTTAACTCCAGTTATATCTTAACCACTAGGCCTGTGCCGTCCAGCCAGCATTTGGGGGAATTTTTACCATAAAAGGCTATGCTGAATGCTGAACCAGCTACAGTTTCCTGTGGGAGGAACCTCAGGAATCTCTCTCTCTCTCTCTCTCTCTCTCTCTCTCTCTCTCTCTCTCTCTCTGTTGTCTTATCGCCAGCTGCAATTCCCTGCTTTCCTCAAACCACCTCTCTCACTCCAGCAGAACTATGTGATCCCTGTTAGTCATAAGCTGCCATTTGAGCAGCAAGGAGGAACTGGGTGTGTGGGTTTGGTTTACCTCATTGTGGGGTCCTCATATTCACAGGAATGCCAGAAAACCTGTAAATGCAGGGACATTTTGCAGGTCCTCATAAGGAAATAACACTTTTTAATCAAATATTCAGCTTTTTCTGTTTTGTTTTGTTTGGAAGACTGCTCAAAAAATTGCATTAGGTCATAGTGAAGGTGCAGCTAGTCCAAAAAGTGTACATGCGACATGTATTTAACACTTTAAATAAGGGCAGCGTTCAAAAGGCTACACATCCCACAGGCCTTTCATTTGGGAAATTTCAGATTTACACATGTTTGTATTTGAGTGTGCTTTCATAAAAGGCTGTCCAATCACAAACAAATTCCACTCAGATTTCATCACGATCTGGCGTGAGTTTGCCATTGTGTTTATGAGCTTAAATTGGTGTAAAAACCCAGTGGCCACCAAGTATAGCCTGTGAGTAGGATCCCGATGAGTGGCCACAACATAGTAAAGTGTGGGGCATGTCTTGGGGGTAATTCCCTGTCCTTCTAAGTTTGGCCAATCATTAGAATTCTGTTCTTATTTCTTAGTAAGTTGTGGCCACGACATTCTTAGCCATTCCAAGGAAGGTGTAAGTTTGATTAAGATGGGATGCTCGGTAGAACTTATCATGTTCCACCATTTGTGTTCCTTTTCCAGGGGACTGTGAAAGTGAAAGTGATTCTTTGTGACCATATGCAACCCATCCACCAAATCTGAAGTCGTATCCAGCACCTGGGGAACAGTGATGGGGACGGCATCGTGATCAGCAGTATCTCAGTGAAAATACTGGTCTGGGATTCAAACTCACAACTTTACCATTGGGCCTAGTCCAAACCTTTAGGCCATCTCTGCCCCAGTTTAAGGAACTGAACTGTTATTCACCGTATGAGAATGCCCCTTGCTGTTCACCGATGAGGTCACTTTCCAGGCTGAGCAGGTTGAGTCATAAGAGACTGAACATTTCCCTTCCAGGAACCTGAAAAGGTAGATCGTCACCAGACTGAGCAGCAGGTTCAAAACACCTGTGTATGGCTGGAAGGTACATATACGTCATGTCTAAAGCGGAGACATGTGGAGGCAGCGCTAGAAGCACAGGTGTTTGAGTTTCCCTCACTCAGGTGGCACGTAAGGTGATTCGGTGTTGTGAACAGAGAAGTGAGAATGGATGGTTAAAGCTTAGGACTCTAGGCTGCTGTTAAAAGCTGCTACTAAAACCTTTAACCCTCGGGTTCACATGAGGCCCATCTTCAGTTGCTTAATCTCGTAAGTAAAGAAATTGCACGTTGGTCAGATATTCATAAAGTAGTTACCAGAGGTGGACAGTAGTACATAGTGCTTCTTTTTACAACAGTCCATACTGAAAAACATGGAACTTCATCGTATATGGACTCGACTGCTGTAGGATGAAGGGGAGTGAGGAGTGAAGTGAAAGTGACTAATTTGTCATCGTGAAACACGGCGCACAGTGAACCGGACAACAAAATGCAGCCGTTAACCCACACACACCGTGCAGCAGGCATAAGCCATATCCAGTGCCCAGGGAGCAGTGATGGGCACGGTACCTGGCTCAATGATGCACTTTGGAAACTTCACACTCTTTTAACTAAAAAATGGGAAACAAGTTTTCTTCTATATATTGTACCTTCTAAAAGCTCTTGAACAGAGCTTTTTCTGAAAGTTATTAGCCTATCCAAAATCCAAAGATTGAACCTTGAGCATTTATTTTGGACCAAAAATATCCCAAACAAAAAACTCCTGTTCTGATAAATGCTGAAAGACGTTTCTCTGCAGTTCTACAGGAAGCTCAGCCCTTTACTGGTGCTATTCTACTCCAGTCGTTCTTGCTTGCCTACTACAACTTTTACTTATTGTAAAGAGATTTGTTAGCTTCTTGGCTACTGTACACACCTGTGGTTGCTTATGAACACTAAAAACTAATGAATGAATAATTTTCCCGCTGCTTGAGGGTTTAAACGCCAATATGCTTTTGTTTGTGTGTAAAAAGTCCGGAACGAGGGTGTGTACTGAAAACGGAAGGAAATTTGAAGGAGGGAAAATAATAAACGATGATTGTATTAACTCTGACTTGACTTTTTGCTTTATACAGTAATCAGAGGAGTTTTCTGAAGGTGCTGTAGTTCATGGGAAGGACTTTCTGACTGCTTGAATGTAACACTGTTGAAAAGCAGCTTAAATAACTATGACTTAATGTTTGTTCTTTCCCCAGTGGCACTTACCAGGCTTGACTGGCAGCCAAACAGTGAATGGTGTGACATTTTGCACTTCCAGTACCAGTCCCCCTCCCACTGCTCCCTGTCAGAGTGTCCAACCTCAGCCAATCTCAGCTCCAGCTCGTCCATGTCATCTGCAAAACTGCTCTGCGGAAGACCACCCACAGCCTGTCGTCTCTTTTTATCATATTCATCATATGCTTCAGTGCACGGGCCTCATACCATGAAATTGAATGGATTTTTTAAAGCAATAGTTTGTTGAAATATCAAACATAGTCAACTCCAAATGTTCATTATTTTCATGACCCAATGTTTTTATAACAGTAAAGAACAAAGCCTGGAGTCAGGACAGGGTTCATGGAGTGAATCCACCGTAAATAAATATACCTGTAGTGGGTTTATGTTGGGTTCAAATCCCTTACCAGTAGGTTGCCCTGAGGTACCCTTGAGCAAGGTACTGTCCCCGTCACTGCTCCCTGGGCACTTTCAATAGCTACCCACTGCTGCACGGTGTTTGAGTGCATGGGTTAAATGCAGAGGTCCAATTTCATTGTGGTTCGCTGTGCTGTGACCTCGTAATGACAAGGGTTGTCACTTTCACTGTAGTCCAGCATCAAAAACCTGAAAAAATGCATTTCTTCATTTCATAGCACCTCGCTATTCATTTGGACCAGCAAGTAGGTGACACTCTTTATTCCTCATCCCATCTGACCTGGTCTTCTTTTTTTGTGGGACAGAATATATTCCAGATACTGAGAATGCAGAGTATTAACTTGATAAAGTGTCCTACCAACTATATTCAACAGGCACTTTTACCCATAATGAACTAAACTGGAGGAATATCTCGAGCAATGTTCTAAAAACTCTTACTAATTGACAATTAAAGAAGTTTGAGTGGTTTTTTTTTCCTTTCAATCTGTCTTTGCACCCAGTAGATGATATTTGAGCAAACCTTTGTTGTAAAGCTATAAAATATCCGGTTTATTTTCCATTTATCTCGAAACCAAAGCTATTCAGCTTGTGCTGCATGAGATCTCCTTATCAGAACTAAGTGTTCAGTGATGGGGTTAAATTTGGAAGCAGGTTGCAGTTCCTTGTAGGCCTCCATCACTTTTTTTAAACAAAAAGCAGCAGCCCCAAATAAGGAGAAGGGCCTCGCTGCTGTGAGTGTTGCTGGTCCAAGTCATTCCTTCTCACAAGTGGGCTGATAGGGAGTTGGGACAGCACAAAGGGAGAAAGCAGAGGGAGGGAGCTGAGCGCTGACTGTAGTCGGGATCTGTAGAGCCAGATCCAGCACTGTGGTCCATTTTGGGTTATCGTCTGCATCAACTCTCTCTCTCTCTTCTCTCTCTCTTTCTGCTTCTGTCTGTCTCTCCTTCTCTCTTTCTGCTCATCCTTAAGAAGCAGGACCAGCTGCATTAGATTTCTTACATTTCTTAACTTGGTTGAGAACTTAGATCCACCACCATGGAGGCCATCAAGAAGAAGATGCAGATGCTGAAGCTGGATAAGGAGAATGCCATCGACAGGGCGGAGCAGGCCGAGACGGAGCAGAAGGCAGCTGAGGAAAGATGCAAGCAGGTGTGTAAGGAGGGAGACAGGGTTGTTTTGTGATTTAGTCAATATTCATTATTTTTTATTCGATGGACTTACTTTGCACAAACATTCTTTGGTTATTTCATCCAACATCTCAGCCCTACTTTGTCTGATTACAGTGACAAACTGTAGCCCATCTGTTGCTACACAATTCTAGGCTCCTTACCCCATCAACTGGGCCGTCCCATGGCCGTGAATTATATTATTTGGTTGGTGGGAAATTGCAGAGCAGCACTGGTTAAGCTATAAAACATCAATTTAAGCCATTTATTACAACTTTTATAAAGGCGCCTTCTAAACGACAGTGATCATGAAGGTTGCTTTTTTTATCCCCTCTGATGTCATTTTACTTTAGCTTGTGTTACAACACCCAAAAATAAGTGTTAATAATCTGGAAACAGTTTCCTGTAGGTAAGCATTCATAAGGCTGCATAACATTTACGTAAACTAACACAATCATTAGTACAAATGAATACATTAATATAAAGATTAAATCTGACAAGCAATGTTTATACTAAAGACTACTTTATATAGAAGACAGAAAGTGGAATAACAATGGGTACTTGCTGAAATAAACCTTAAATATGTCTTATTACATTTATGTCAAATGTCAAAAAATGCTTATGTAGCCTCACGAACACCCTACAGTAAAGTGTATCCTAAATTTCTAGGTAAGCTTATGTCAGTATCGTGAATGTCTTATGTAGATGTTATGTAGCCTTATGCTGCTGATAATGCCGGTGGAGAAGTTATGACAGGAGGCAGAAGCCTAATTCCCACAGCTGATTCCAGAAATAAAAAGACACTGGACATCTAATCAGCTTCAAATACTTGGACTCTAAGGACAGTATTAATAATAAAGAACCCTAAAGAACCTTTAAACGAACGCTTCTTCAAAAAGATCTTTGTAGATCTGCTGTAAAATTTCCCAGATTAACAGTCCATTCTCGAAAATCTGGGAACCTACATGTTCAAGAGTGAAATCTTTCCCGCAGTATCGTTAAACACTGCTGTGCTGCTGTGATTTAAATGGATAACATTAACACCCGACCGGACCATCATGGACCACTCAGATCTGGAATCCCTGAAGATTATCAGGTTCTTCTAATGAGTTGCTGGAACATGCAACTGATTAGAACCAGATTAGTGAAGGGTGTCACTGAAAACATTGCCCACTGCATACCAGAAGGACTGTTTGCTCAGACTGAAAATAAACTGCGTTATCAGTTCCCACACCAGGGAATGCAGATGTGCTAAATCTGGACTCCTCAATTCGATTTTGAGAAGGTGATGCATCCTTCAGTCCTTTATATGCAAAGCTACGGAAGTTCAGCTTTTATTGTTCCTTTCCTTTGCCGAGTGGTAGAACAAGCAAATAGTGCCAAATTCCTTGAATTCCTTTCATGCCCCCCTTAATGAGTCTCTTTGTGCTAACTTGTTTGACGTCTCCCAGCTGGACGATGAGCTCCTCAGCCTGCAGAAGAAGCTGAAGCAGACCGAGGATGAACTGGACAAGTACTCAGAGGCCCTGAAAGATGCCCAGGAGAAACTGGAGCTTTCAGAGACAAAAGCTGCTGATGTAAGTGAGATATCCTTTTAAAAACAGCAGAAATGATTCACTCGTCTACAATGATTCTAATGGTGAGTGGAAAATGTCATCATGCAGTTGGCAACATCAAGTAACACAGGGAAGCGCACTATATCATTTTGTTATAGCTATAATGATACACCATCGATTCCACGTGATTCTTTTCTTTTTTTGGCTCGGATTTCTCCTCACTGTTTTTCTTGCCAGTTTCCACCCACTAGCTACACGCTTCCTTCACATGGGAGGTCGAAGGCTAGCAAGCTTCTTCAGAAGTGAAATGCCCATTTTTTGGAACTTACACAAGGGATAGCTCAGCAGACTTGCTCAATAAGTACTGGGCAGATGTGAAGGCCTTCCTACTAGCCTAAAGGAAATGAAGACAATTAGACCTTCCTGGACTCACGTATGGCTGGGGCATCACTTAGAAACAAACTCCCAGTCACCCGATGATTGATCTAATGTTTAAACCCAAGATTTGTATCATCTTGGATCATTGGGAGCATAATAAGGATATTAGAAAACCATTTTACAAAATTAGTCAATCTAATAATGTCTAAAAGGATTGAAGAACCACTTCCGGTTCCCTGAAGAGCTTTCCAATGGATGATTCTTTAGAGAACCTGTTTAATCAATGAGATGAGCATGAGTACAGGACATTTTTAAAGCTGAAAAACGGCTACAAAATGTAAAGGTTCTGGATGAACTCTTTAACAGGAAAAAATTAACCTGTATGTTTTGTGAAGGCTAGGTTTTAAAAGGTTCTCCAAGCTCCCACCCATTTTTCCCAACTTTAGGAAAACAGTTCGTATCTGGAACAGCACAGGGGAACGTTTTGAAATGTCGCTCATCAACACAGCCTACTATGAAAGAGTAAAGAGGTGAATGGAAGCAGGTTGAAGTTAATGCTTTCCACACGCGTCCCCGTTAAGTGAGCGAACTGACGATGGCGTTTTCATTCCCAGCTGTGATCTGACTTTGATCGGCCTCGTCTAATCGTGAGCAGGGTGCATTCCTGTCTGCCACTCTTTAAGGATGAGCTCACAACAATTCCAGTCCTGTTCCTGCTTCACTGTCAACAGATCAGACTTGGCAATCGACAGAGTGGACTGTACAGAAGGTGCCTTTATGTTTACGGAACTTATTGGATTGGAGACTGATAAGGTATTTCCTGAGGACAGAGGAGTCACTCCACTTTATAGTAAACGAGCTTAAGATGGGCCTTCGCTTTTTAGGGCTTTGGAGGGATTTTTATGGCTTGGCGTTTTATGACAAAGTTGGAGACACACCAGAGTGTGGAAAGTGGTAGGAGAGTAGTATAAAAGTCTCCTGGATGATTTTAAATGACATTATTTCATTTCATTCAGGGTACACTGATAAAAGTTATGGATTGTACTTCATTCAAATACATCCATTTAACATCAGTCAAATTTATTATTCGTGTGGAAATGATGCATAGGCTTGAAACTCAGCACATCATGTTTACGCATACACTAATGTCCCTGCTTTTAAATCATTAAATGATATAATATATTTATATGTCATGTAATATTCAACATATCAATAATTCCCTGATAAATTATCCCTTTTCAGCAGTAGGAAATAAAAAAAGATATTAATCAAAATTTAGAAAAAGGACACTGAACAAAATGTTAGATAATTCTAAACTAAATGCAACACAGAGAAAGCTTTATAGCTTGTGTTTTTTTTTTATTTGTTTAAATTATTTATATCCACAATTCAAAATTGGAGATCAACCAAGAAAGATCATTTAATAAAATGCAATTACGTAATAAGAGTATTATAATTTTTTGTGCAACATGTAATAGACACCTGTGATATGCTGAATGAAACATTAGTAATAACTTTTTTGAAGGTATATATATATATAAGGTGTTCAAAGCTTTCAAGCACAACAGTGAGCCTTGGAGACTCATGAGCCTGTATTGATTCACAGGTTGTCCTTACTTACTTACCACATTTGGTAGATACTCACACCATCCCTCAAGACTGTCTTTAAGATGTTGGGACCCAGACATCTCGAAATCCCAATCAGGCTAATCAGATCCTTACACTTGCCCATTTTTCCTACTTCAGCCCAGACCTGACTGTTCGTTTGCTGGCGAATACCTCACCTGACAAAAGCCGCTTTAATTAACAGTAATAAAACAACCTGTCAGCGGTTTTACTGCTAAAACTGATTAGTGTATGAAACATTTTAGCAAAAACGAAAGCACCAGGCTTTTGTTCCAAGTGTTCTGGACAATTTCTATCCCTCCATTCATTATGAAATGGCTTCTTGCGGTGACAGTGCGAAGAGCACCCGCCATTTCCAACAAACAAACAAAAACATTCCTGAGGTTTGGCCCGGGGAGCGACGATACTATGAGGCATGTGTAGAAACTACATTTGTAAACAGCCGAGTTAGAAATATACTTGCGGCCTATGAAGTAACGTCCCCCTTAAAGAGCAGCAGCTCTGCTCTGAAGGAACTCAGCCTGGAGTGTCTGACAGGCCTGCAGTACTTTCCTTTTGGAACTTTGCCCTGGAAATCTGTCCTGCGCTACCCTGCCACATGTCACGCATTAGGAGAAGCCATAAACTAATTATACATCTGAATTCTCGATGGCAGAAAAGAAGGGAGGAAGGAAGAAGTACTCGGCAGCGCACAGGACTCCTCGGCAGATCCTGGTTGGGGGATGCACAAGGGCTTTTTTTTTTTTGCATGCCTGTAACTGATAAGCCTATGGAGCAATGGGGGTGACTTGGCTCCAATGGCTGTGCAGCAGCCTAGGAATCCCAGGAATGTGGAGAAAGCAAACGAAAAAAAGGCCGCACTCCTATGTCTAATGAAATCAGTGCTCCTTCTTCCTGCCGCTCTTTACCGCGGAGGTGCAACTCTCATGGGCTGCAATGTGACAGAGGATTAAATTTAGCGTCCGCTTGTGTTGAGTCACATCCCTCTCTTTCTGAGACTTCATAATTTGGTTAGGCTTCTTGAAAGAGTAGTACGGCTCCAAGAAACACACACGGCAACCAAATGTGGCATGAAAATACAACACTGAACTTTACATCTTTACTTCTATCTGTAAACCTTGATATTTACTGATTCATACTTATTAAAAAGAAAGACAGAAAGCACGTTTGTAGTTTAACCGGATCTTTTGTGAAAGTATGCAGGTAACCTATATTTGTAAAATGTCAGAATGATTGTACAATTAAATTCATCTTTTCATATTCTGCTTCCAAAGAGCTCAACTGTCTTGTATTTTTACTGTATTGTTGAGGAGCAGTTCTCCAGGTTGCCCGAAGGAAAACGTCTTTGTTTCTCATTTTCAGTAGAGTCCCTGTACCTGAGCAGATTTTGCACTGCATGGATGAAGACGAGGAAAATATGTTGAAAAGACAGAGCAGAGTAATTAAACACTGTTTTCAAGTCTGTGATTTTGACTCGGCTCAGGAAGGCTGTGGATTTTAGTGGCAGTGGGTACACAGTCCCTTATGGCAAGCAAGTCAGGGTTTAATTTCCACTCGGGACACACAAGGTCCTCTCTGAGTGGGGTGATCAGGATCTTCCCATGGCTGGGAGTTTCCAACAGGAGATCAGGTTTTCTCAGATGGACCAGAGATATATCAGGTGGACCGCTGGTGCAGTGACAGACATGAACTGGCAACCTGTCAGGTGTTTCTCTGCTTGGGATAGATTAGGCATCCCTGCTGGTCTGGTTGGTGACTCGGATGGGTGGATGGATGGATGGATGGATGGATGAATGGATGTACAGATGGATGGATGGATGGATGGATGGATGAACGGATGGTTGGATGGACGGTTGGATGGATGGAAGGACGGATGAACGGATGGATGGATGGACGGATGGATGAACGGATGGTTGGATGGATGGAAGGACGTCATCCTAAGGGGAAATTAGGATAAACCAATCCAAATCCATTTTAGCAGAGACGAACGGATGGATGAAAGGAAAGATGGACAGACTGTGAACAGCGTACAGGGTTTTTTTCAGGCTTTATAAAGACTTTTTTTTAAAGAACTGCATCTCTATGACAACGCCCAGCTCATTTTCGCCCCGCCCACTTCCATTCCGCCACGCCATTGGTCCGTTTCGGTGTGAGGTAATCCAGCGGTTCTGCCTCTTCTGAGCGCTTTCCCAGCCACACACACACGCACGCGCGCGCGCACACACACACACACATTACAGCCCCCCAAAACTCAATGAGACACCATTAACTTCCTCTGCGTTTTTCCACAGGCTTGCCCTGTTTAGTACTTTCTGTTTTGAGCCGGAGTTTGACTGTGGACTGGGAAACCAGAGCGTCCTGCCGTTTACACCTCTCCTTTTTGCACTTCGTTCTTTTGTGAAGGAGTGCATTTGTGACTTTTTTTGGCACTGTGACTTATTTATTTGGGCTCTTGCCCTTCGTTTACGCCTCGTTTCTTTCGCTTGCCTGCGTTGCATCTTTGAAACCCCCAAAAAAGAGTGAAGAATGGCTGGAGTGACTTCTTTGGACGCCGTGAAGAGGAAGATCCAGAGTTTGCAGCAGCAGGCGGACGACGCAGAGGACCGAGCCCTGATCTTACAGCGAGAGCTGGACAATGAGAGAGAGCTGCGGGAGAAAGTGAGCTTCTTTCCTCTTCTCTCTTCTTTCCTCCTCTTTTAGTTCTCTAGATGCCACTCAGTGGTCTGTTTAAAACAGCTGTATGCTTGAGATTTGCCCTAAACCCCCTATTGAGGGCAGATCAGCCCCAAACGCAACCTTTTCTTGCCTTTACACTCGGCCAGCGTTCAATTCTGACTCCTGATTGAGGACAGAATGCTGCAGAAGCTCTTGGACTCCGTTTGCGTAAGAAAAGTGTGGCCTTATCTCCCAGAAAGAGCACAGAGCCTCAGCAGGCCAGATGTGAGGACAGTCCCCCATCCCCCATCTCTCCTGTCCCAGGACTGACAGTCTGTCTTCATCCAACTGATCCACTTGGCTGGATTATCAGTCCAATCAGTAGCTCTTTTATTTCTGAGAAGCTTGCACTAACACTGACCCCAGATCAGCAGCAAGTGTGAAGTTTTAGAAAGATGTGCTGAACTGTTTCCAAACTCCCCACCCACTGTTTCTCAGCCACATCCATCAAAACTGGATGGCTGGGATCCCGAAGGAGCCACTCGATTGGATGTTGGAGGGAGGTTTGAGCTGGGATACCCGCTGAAGTCGTGCACAATGAATTCAGTATGGGGTCGAATCCCCGGGAGATTTTGAAGGGAACGCTTTTGAACAGCCTCAAAAGTCTCAGTGACACTTTTGGTCCCTAAAGGCTTGATCAGGCTTGAGCTCAGGTTTAAGGAATGAAAGAAACGGCCTTCCCTTTTCTTTCGAGGCCGATCTGATCTCCTAGTGTTGTCGGAGATCCGAGTGCTTTTACAAAATGTGCTCTTGGAGGCTGGGAAGAGGGTCACACCACTAGCCACGTTTGGCTCATCCTGGACCGTGGCACTCCCTGAGGAGCTGAATCAGGATGTCGCTCCTGCTCCACATCTGCGCTTCCTGTGGAACCCGTTCATGCTGAGATCACCAAACTGATAGGCAGGAAACTGGAATGCGCTTAAACGGGGGTACATTCAGATGGATAGGATGTTGAAAAAAGACTGACGATCTGTGAGTCTAGTTTATGATGGAAGATTCGTCCCCTCCGCCTAGACAGGGACAGTCACACTTTGGTAGCACCTCTCTTGACCCTCACACCAATCGTCATGACATCGGTGGTCACCGTGAGACCATAGTATCTGTTTTTTTCATCTGGCCCAACCCTTGGGTTTAGCTATTTCCTGCTTCTTGACATTAAAATACCAGCTGACCTTATCACACGCATCCAAAATCACTTAATTGAATCATTTTTACATTAGCTTTCATAAGTTAAGAATGCTTTGTTCCTTCTTCTGAAAAGTTGCTCTTCTGGAGATACAAGGTTCCAACAGTGACATTGTAATTGTTCTTTTATGGATGTTGGTTTTGGCTGCTCTTCAGAAGGCCACTGCTTTTTGATGTTCACATTTTTGGAACCGGAGAAAGTTTCCAAAAGTTTCGCTGCTTAAAACAACAGCACTCCCCATGACGTCAGTCCTGAGCAACGTGACATATAGGTATGTCCGCTTGAATCACAACCAGAGCCCTCATTGTTCGGGAAGTGGGCTTAGTGTTTGAAAAACGAAGCTGTAGGTGTTGTTCAGTCTGCTCGTGGAGCTCACTTGATGTTAACAACCTTCTTCTTTTCACTAAACTGCAGTCCAGAATGAACAAGGTGTCCAGTTAAGTTCTAGTTGTCCTCAAAGTGAGCTTTAAAGTGGCCTAAAATATCTGCAGAAAAGGCCATTAGAAGAGCGAATTACTTGGCGATCCTCCTGTGTAGGCCTGAAGGATCTGCTGTCTCACCTACCTGGATCTGATAGGACTCCATTTTCATAACAGCGGCCCGTAAAGCAGCCATGCCGATAGGCTATCTCTCAGTGTTTTGTCTTATTCGTACATGCACACTCCTATCCTGTGTGCCTCTGCCGCTCAGCAGGGTGCAGGAAGGATAGCATATACAGTGTCAGCATGTAATGGGATTAAAATACTGAGTGTTTAAAACTGTCTGATTGTTTTAATCACTCTTCTGCATCTGTTTCTTCCTTCATGTCACTTCAGTTGAAGTGTTCTGCACAGTAAAGTGTTCTGTTAGGAAGCTGTGAAGAAATAATCCACAGGTGGTCCCTCTGCATGGCTTAGTGTTGGGTTAAATGAGCGTAGATGGACGTAGATTGAAAAAAGTTCTAGAAATGAGGAACTGCACTGTTTCCTTCAGTTTGAGATGGACCGCTCCTTCATCACCTCCACTTGTCAGTCATTTTCAGGGCCGCTTGTCCTAATTAGGGTCGCGGGGGGGTGCTGGAGTCCATCCCAGCTCTCACAGGGCGAAGGGCGGGGACACACCCTGGACAGGTCGCCAGCCTATCGCAGCCTCCACTAGTTGGCCTCTTAAAAATAAAGGACTTGGTCTTATTACTGGGATGTTGTAAGTCCGAGAGCAGTATCGGCATGGATTGGCCAGTCGAATGATGATTCTATGAGCTTGTAGTGTTGTCCACAAAGCTGTCCGATTACACTGTATACAAAGCTGTTTTTTTTTCTTTTTAAATGTGAAGCACATGCTTGCTTTTAACCTCAGCCTCCCAGTTTGGGAGCATGACGTGAAGGGGGGATTTAGCTAGTGGGTTGAAAGGGATTACGAGTAAATTTGGGAGAAAATTGAGTGAAGAAAAGAACAAAAGTCCCTTACAAGGACTCGTAGAACCTTTCATCTGAGTGGATTCAATACCTTGGATCTTTAATAACAAACCTTTAAGAGTCATTTTTCCTTTTATTTTTAAAAATATCAGTTGAGTTACAGTGAGCTCATGGCTGAGGTATAGAGGAGTTTGGTCTGGAATAATTTTCCTTCTCTACTACAGTTAGTAGTTTTTAAAAACAGTATTTTTTCATCAGAGCATTCTGTTCATACGTTATTATTAATGTCATATTCTAACATAGTCGGACCATTTTTTTTTTACTTTACATTTTTTCTAAAGTTTACATTAAGATGCTTGAATTTTTCCAGTGCAGTTAATTACAGCAATTAACAATTAAACAATTAATTTTTTAACAATTGTTGCAAAATGTAAAGCAGTTTGAGCTGCAACTCAGTGAATGAAAAGTGCTCCATAAATGATGCTGATTCTTCTTCTTCTTCTTCCTCTTCTTGTTCTTTCTCTTCTTCCTCCTCCTCCTCATCTTCTTCCTCTTTTTCTTCTACCTCTTCGTCTTCCTCTTCTTCCTCTTCCTCTTTACGTTCTTTGTCTTTTATGTCTTCTTCTTTGTCTTTGTCTTCTTCTTCTTCTTCATCTTCTTCCTTCTCCTGTTCTTCTTGTTCCTCTGCCTCTTCTTCTTGCTCTTCCTCTTCTTCTTCTTCTTCTTCATCTTCTTCTTCATCTACTTCTCCTCTTCTTCCTCTTCTACTTTCTCTTCCTCTTCTTCATGTTCTTCTGCCTCTTCTTCTTCTTCTTCTTCTCTTCTTCCTCTTAATCTTCTACTTTCTCTTCCTCTTCTTCTTGTTCTTCTTCTTCTCCTCTTCTTCCTCTTCCTCTTCTTCTTCATCTCCTTTTTCTTCTCTTCTTCTCCTCATGAGCTCATTATGACTACAAAAGCTTTTGTTTTTTGATCAGATTCATGGTTCTGAAGAGTCTCCTTCGCCGGTATCCTGTAGGATACACATGGCTCCATTTAGGCCTGTTTTTTTGGGCTGATTCCTCTTACATCTTCCTGGCGCTCCAGCACACTCATTCACCAGCGTATGTTTTACCATATATGGTGTGCATTCCCAGGCAGACAAGGGAACGTGATGACTAAGGAAGGGCCACAGCTCGGGAGGGAGCATTCTGACCCTGAACTGAGGGAGTAGCGGGGAGGGCACAGGATGCCGAGTGTGACTATTTCCTGTGTGTTTTTCTCCCCCTCCTCCTTTCTTTGTCACTGTCTAACTCAATTTTTTTTTTTTTCAGCCCTAGTGTTTTTCTTTTCCAGAAAATGTTCAGGAAAGTAATATTAAAAGGGCCCGGATGAGGGTCCACGCTTCATTTCCTCTCTTTCACAACTACAGATTATGTTTCAGAGTCATGACTGAATTAGAAGGGACTAGTACAGATTTTTTTCCAGCTTTTTGGGGGAGGAAAGGTCATTTAGGATGTGATCATTCCGTCATTTTCCAATCATTCCAAACATTAGCCTGAAAAAGTCTGTTTATTTCTAGAGATAAAGAGAGTTTGCAAAATGTTCTATGAACTATGGCTATCGTTTATTCATATACTGGGACAGGAAGTGGAATATGGGCCCTAATGAGTTTATATCATATTAAGAATAGTAACTGGATAATCAGCTGGGGTTAAAGGGAGATTTTTAATACCTTCATGCATTTATTAGCTTCTTTGAAGAATCACACCCTTTAATTTTGCTCCTTTATCTTATCAAGCTTGTAAAATCCATGCTATATCAATCACGGGTATGGATACATATAAATCTATATTTAATCGTAGTTATTAATTGTCCTTTACTAGATAGATTTCCCTGTCTGCGGATTCCCCCAGTCTGTATGTGAGGAATTTAACGCTGGTGCTGTGACGTTTGGATGACATTCAGGTTTGTCTTTCAGCCCAGGAGCAACAAAAGAGCTTCCATTGTTTTCTGCTTCCTCGTCTTTTTATCAGGCATTTTGAAACTGACTACAGACACAGCTTCCAGCTCAGAAATCCACAGGAATCCACAAAAAGTGTGCAGAATGCCAGCATTTAATACCCAAAACCCAGTTCTCCAGCCAATGGCTCTCTGGAAAATCCACCGACCCTTTTCCCATGTGCAAGTCTTTCTTTTTTCCAAGTGCTCGTAATAACCTGCAGATTGGTTTGTGACTGAGCAGCACGTCTGCTCGAGCCGTGCAGATATTCATTGCAATTATAATGCACTAAGTGTCTAATTGTTCGAGTGTTTGTTGCTCTCTGGAGACAGAAAGCCACCATAGAGGCTCTGTTGTGTCCGTCCTGAGGCGAGGCTTTGTTTGCCAGAATCTCAAAGGGAGGCGCAGTTACACAGTGTAAACATTTGCCTTTTTGTTCGCCGGTGATTATTCGTCGGTCTGAGGACGGCCTCGTTTTGCTCGCTCGTAATGACGTCTTGACACCACCGTCAGTGCTGAACAGAGTCCCTGTACTACTCTCCATTCTGTTCCAGCCGTTCAGTCTCGGCTGGGGCAGAATAATAAATGATTTTCTCAGGTCACTTCATTGTTGTGCCTTTTGCTCTTCCTGCGTCGTAAAACCCTCGACCCCTGACCTTTGCGCCTCTGTCATCAGGCTGAAGGTGATGTGGCAGCACTGAACCGCAGGATCCAGCTGGTGGAGGAGGAGTTGGACCGGGCCCAGGAGAGGCTGGCCACTGCCCTGCAGAAATTGGAGGAGGCAGAGAAAGCAGCAGACGAGAGCGAGAGGTCTGTAAAGACAGCGTTGGGCTTACTGCCTCACTTCTCACCGACAAGAACATAATCGACACGTTTCGCTGTTCATTATTTTGCATGAATAAATCATCCAGATTTATTTAGAGATGTCTAAAGAGGTGAAGTGCACTCTCCTAGGCAAACGTATGGAGTTATTTTCTTTGCAGCGGACGTTCATAATGCTCCGAAAAGCTTCCTAAAACTAAAAGTGATTCAGATAAATTCACTGATGCCGGAGAAAGTTTTACGAAAGTTTCTGTGCCTTCAAACGACGATACATGCGAGGCAAATTCCATTGGGTTCTTGAGCAAGACCCTTAACCCCGAGTTGCTCCAGGGTGAGTGTCCCTGTAGTCAGGACATGGAAGTCGCTCTGAATGAGAGCGCCTGCTAAAAGCCGTAAATGTGAATGTAAATGAACCATTTCACATGAAGCTCCTCCATCCTTAAAAGGTCCCAAAGCAGAACACACTGAATAAAGTGTAATATAGTGTGAAACCCTGGGATTTTAAGGGATTATTAAGTATGTAACTACAAATATTTAAGCAAAAAAGCAACGGCTTTCGAATTTCAAGAAGATAATTGAATAGCTGAATAATAAACTGATGGGATTAAATGACAGTTATTCATTTAAAACATCTCTTGTGCGCTGACAGGGAGACAAATTCAAGTCATCCTTTTTCGGTGGAGGTCTGCACAAACACTTTAATCCCATTAGCCATCGTTATTGCACTGCTGCTTTGAAGAAGCCCAGAGCTCAGACGTAGGCTTACATAATGATGTGTGTCAAAAAATACGAGCACATCAGAACCGCCAGCTTAACCTGGAGTGACCCGGAGATGGAGAATGTTGTTCTTGGAGGATCTGGCAACAAAGCCGAGTCTCACACACATTGAATTGAGAAAGTCAGTACCTTGGTATGACAGCTTCACTGAGCTTTGACGTCATGCGTCCTCCAGAGGTATGAAGGTGATCGAGAACCGCGCCATGAAAGACGAGGAGAAAATGGAGATCCAGGAGATGCAGCTAAAGGAGGCCAAGCACATCGCCGAAGAGGCCGACCGGAAATATGAGGAGGTGAGTTAGGAGCTCCCTGCTTGTTTACCTCGGTTCATTCAGGTGATGCATTTACCTGATCGTGATTCCCATGTGACTGTGTCTGTCCAGTGGATCGAGCTATATCACATCATGACTGTTTGGGACTTGCTTTTCATTCTTTAAATGCTTTTTTTTTATCATTTGAAAACACAGACTGTCCGTTATGCTGATTTCTAATGATTGCACTGGTAGAAATTTATTAAAAGGTTTTTTGGTTGTTTTTTTTTTACTATTTTGGAGATACAAGGTTTTGTTTTGGCAGCAACAGAACAGGACACGTTCAAATTTTTATACCTCGTCCTGATAAATGTTTAACTTGTCCAGTTCTGCTGTTGCTGCTGTATCTCCACAGGAATAATAATAATAATAATATCCATCCATACTTGGAGAGGCATGTTTATCATTTCTGTTAACTACAGAGACATGACAGGCAGAATTTACTATACATGTGCTTTTCATCGAGTCCAGACATCACCTTGAACAGCTGAGTAGGCCGGGACTACCTTTTGGGCGAGGTTGTTCACACTAACCAGGTGCAGGGACAGCCTTTAATGTCCCGTGTTCCAGCGTTGGTCCCAAAATCTGCTATTTCTGCCTCAGGTGGCCCGCAAGCTTGTGATTCTTGAGGGTGAATTGGAACGAGCGGAGGACAGAGCCGAGGTGTCTGAATGGCAAGTGTCCCATTCCCAAACGTTTGACCCCTTAGAAGAAATGTTTTTTTTTTTTAAATCCTCCCTGGTAACATAATTATTATAAAGCAAATGTTAAGGGTCCCGTATGGAGAAGCACTAACACATATATCTGCATGGGTCTCAAAGTAGTTAGTGCACTCAACACAGTAGCTCCAAAGCCTTAACATCCATCCACCCATCCGCTATCTACGCTGCTTATCAGAACCAGGGTCGCAGGATAAGAGTAATAAAGATAAGATCTAATAAGAGTAATAAAGACATAATAAAATAGTAATAATGATCATTTTTATGAAGAACTAACCCACATTTCTTCTTCTCAATTTGGTCACTTGCAGCAAGGCCAGCGATCTGGAGGAGGAGCTGAAGAACGTAACCAACAACCTCAAGTCTCTAGAAGCTCAGGCAGAGAAAGTAAGAAAACAACCTGCTCTAGCATTTGTGGAGAAACGGAGCCATTAGAAACCTGAAGGTCCATCAGTGTTGAGTTAAACAGGCCTGGCTGGCTGTATGCAAAACAGGTCACGAGTCACGTGATGTTAAACTGTCACCCTTACATGCAGAACAGTACCTTCTAATAAAACACTAAACATTTTCTGCCTGTAATCCCTGTCTCGGTTTCAGTACTCAGAGAAAGAAGACAAGTATGAAGAGGAGATCAAGGTTCTCAGTGACAAGCTGAAGGAGGTACGACACTTTGGAAAGAGGATTTTATTGTGGGGTAGTGTTGCTAAGGCAGTAACCCTTCTTTCTCCAACGTTCTGAGCAGGCAGAGACCCGTGCCGAGTTCGCAGAGAGAACAGTGGCCAAACTGGAAAAATCCATTGATGACCTGGAAGGTACGAACATGTTCAATCGCTTTGCTTCATTCTTTAATAGAGGACTTTCTACTCTGTATGTAGAGATTATTTTTTTCCTTTTTAAAAAAAGTTCTACATGGTCCCATCCAAAACTGAAAACAGGGCAGGACATCCATGTGCCGTTTCAAAAAGCTTCTTGATACTTCACATCTCTGGAACAGAATCATCTGCTTAAGATTTCTTTCAAAAATCAAGTTGGTGCACAGATACTGATCTTCATCTCGTCTGTCTACAGTAAGGCCGAATGATTTAGGGAAAATATCTGCGACGTTCCAACCAGTGCTTGCAGTTTAAATGCATTTATATCAACGTTTGATAGATTTGAGCCCGGAGAGAGGACCGCAACGTGCTGATTCACAAGCTTTGCATTAATAGGTTTTATTATTGTTAATAACCCACAAATTGCAGCCCTTGCGATTTGAGAATTGCACTGGTTTGACACTGCGATCCAAATTTTGCAGCCCTAGCGTTCTTGAAAAATGCATGTTTTAGAAAGACCACATATAGGAAGATCTTACAGAATGTGCTCCTGTTAAGAATTACTTTCAAATATCCGGCATGGATATGGTTTCATGGGTCGGGAGGTGGCCGCCGTGTTGTTTCTGTGTACCTTTTTTAATGAAAGTGAATGCAATACATGTTGTTTTAACCTGGTTTGGGAGTTTCGCATTTCACTACCTGGGACGGTTTCTGGTGAAAGCGATATTTTCTTCTGAGAACATGGTGATGCATGTTGCTGAGTTTATGAAATCGCTCTGACAGGCTATGCATTACTCCAGTCTCAAGAGTAATATGGAATGTCCAGCGTCAGTAGAGGCTTCCTGCTGCTTTACTTTGCATCGCCTGCGTGAAAGTATATATGCTTAGCAAAAACACCCCGAGAGCTTGTTTGCTGTTGGTTAGAGGGAAATTTTACAAGCAGGACACTTCACCTGCCTTCATGGCATTTGCTTATGGTCCTTAAAGAGCAAAGAAGCAGCCTCACGAGTTATCATCCTATCATCTATCATCCTTTTCATGTTCTTCTGTAGCTCTGGATTGTTTTCATGAATATTCTCCCTCATTTCTTAAAGTCTGCTCTGTCTTTTGCCTTTTGCTGCCACTGCTTCTCATCTGCTCTGCCTGCTTTTGCTGCTGATCTCCAGATGAATTGTACGCTCAGAAGCTGAAGTATAAGGCCATCTCAGAGGAGCTGGACCATGCCCTCAACGATATGACCTCCTTGTAGCTGTTGCCTCCTCTGCCTCTTGCTGCCTCTGCCTCTTTTCCTGAAATCTGACTTTTGTTTCACAGTGCAATGAAAGGTTTAGTTTCAATAAAAGCTTTTCTTTTCCTATTTTTCACTTTCCCTCATTCATTCTTGGCACCCCAGGAAATATTATAATATAATGCAATCTAATCTAATCTAATCTAATATAATATAATATAATCTAATCTAATATAATATAATATAATCTAATCTAATCTAATATGATATAATGCAATATAATATAATGCAATCTAATCTAATATAATCTAATATAATATAATATAAAATAATATAATATAATGCAATATAATATAATGCAATCTAATCTAATATAATATAATATAATATAATGCAATATAATATAATGCAATATAATATAATGCAATATAATATAATATAATGCAATATAATATAATATAATATAATAATTTATTTGTTGAATTTAATGTATTAAAAAAATGTCATCAAAGGATCGACTAATATATTTCAGTTTTAATCTATTTTTCTGTGTAGACCATTCCATCCATCCATCCATTCTTTTTCCACATCATGTATCCCAAACAGGGCTGGAGGGGCTTGAACACCAGTGCTCTTAGGGCGAATGGTGGAGAACCAGCTATGTTACCCATCTGCCGCTGGGTCAGAGCATAATTTCATTTGTGACCCTAAAAAATGGCCCTCACATCCCCAGGCCAAGTATTTTATGAATTTAATAATGGAAAAAAGTAAAAAATAAAGAATGGCTTAACTCGGAGCTAGAGCATTAGACTAGGACACTAACATGGACATTAACCTGAAATTTGAAACAATTATATATATGTAAATAGTCTATAGCAAAGAGAGTTGTAAGGACCCCCGTTATTCTTCAGCACAGCCTGAACTCCCTTAGACGAGGATCATCTCCCTTTCTCTAAGTCGTCTTCAGGAACAGTTCTCCAGGCTTCTTGTAGGTCTTTCCAAAGATCTTCATTGGACGTCAGCTTCCTTTTGTTGTTTCGTTCTCTGTGGAGATGATCCCACACTGCTTCTGTCTCTGGAACTGCTCAGGTACAGGGACTGTCCTGAAAATGAGAAAAACGTTGCCTTTCAGGAAGCCTGCAGAACTGTTCCTTAACATTACTTTAAAAATATAGGAAAGTCTGACTCTTTTGAAGGAAAATATGAAGAAAGCTATCAGTTTCACAATGATAAGCCATTAGGATATGCAACAGTTTGGACCAGATGTAGAACCATTTGCCATTAGAATGCAAATAAAGGTGAGATCATGTTCATCTTCATTTTCCACCTTCATCCTAACTCCTAAATCGATGGTTTGACATCTTACACCGCATGCTGTGTGATTCCTACGACGTGTTCTTCTGGATCAGACTCTAATCCATGTATTTGTGTCTGCACGCTGCTTCTAACTGACACTTACAAACACTTGCATGTTCTTTTGATCCAGTGCATGCGAATGAAACAGTGTTGCAGAGAGTTTCTGAGTGCAGGACTAAATCCACAGAGAGAGCCATTCGACATCGGCTACTTTTCTTGTGTCTATTCAAACAAACCCAACTAAACACTTTCAAAATCTCCACGGCAGCTCATGGATGCTTTTGTCTTTTGCAGAAAAATTAGCCAGCGCCAAAGAAGAAAACCTCGGAATGCATCAAGTTCTGGACCAGACGCTCCAAGAGCTGAACAGCATATGAAGGAGGGGGATGGGAGGAGTTTCATCTTACAGCGTTCCATGAACATCCATCTTAATTCCATATCTCCAGCTATTCAAACCACTTCCCTCACGGAGGATTAATTTAATTTGTGTCCGTAAGATTTCATTTATCACTGAACCCCCTCTTAAGTGCCCAGATTGTTAGTGATTGGTGATGGTTGGCTTCCCCGAGTCTCGATTAATTTTGACCAAATTGGAATTTTTTTTTAGTCTGTTTACATTATATCTGACACACATTCATGCAAAGTTCCATTTTCTGCATGCTGCATCCAGCACTATTGCATTGGTGTGGTCAGATATCAAGTGGATAGTCTGCCATCTACTGGTCACTTGATAGATTTTTTTTGTGATTTTAAAAGATGTTTTTTGTACTATTGTAATTCAAATGAGGGTTTTTGCTTCTGCTTTCCATTTTCTTGCGTCTCGAGCCGAGCGCACCCCAAAAAAGAAAATTCAGGGACCAAATAAAAAGATTTTTTGATATGCCGAATCTTGAAACACACATCAGGACCAAATCTTACACAAGCCAAGGCCGCCTCCTGCAACTGCCTGTATCCTTTATTCTGTGGACGCGTGTGAATCAGACTCTAAAGTGTAAAGCTCTAGAGTGAGCGGAAGTCGGTGCATGACGTCATCTCAGCGTCCCACATGTAATACGGACCAAACTCACAATGCAGTTCTTATAATTATCTGCCTCGCTCTGTGCCTTCCTGAAAACCAGTTCTCCTTTTCCACTTTCCATGTAATAAATTTGTATAAAAAACTTGTCCACCACTCCTTCGTTTGAGGTTTTGTTTTGTGCATGCAAATAAAGTGCAGCTCCATTAAGTTACTTTGGAAACAGGAATAGTTGCAGAAATAATACAGCCTGGGTTGTGTTACAGGCATATAAATAAGATTGTTTTATTTGTTTCATATCATTTCTATTATACATTACACAACACACTAGATGTTCAAGGGCGTTAATGCGGATTGGAGCGGGTCCTGCGAGAATCTGATTGCATTCAGCCTTGAGAGCATTAGACTCAAACTGGATTCTAGACCTGACTGGGCTGATGTTCTGTCAGAACCAATGAATATTTTACTCTGCCACACACAAGGAGGCAAGAGAGGAAATATAAGTAATAACTTGTTATTTTCTAACAGCTCAGCAAAGGCGAGTCGACTAGTCTCCAAATGAGAAGAGACAGCAGCTTTTACCAAACTGGCTTTTTTACTGTTACATATTTATTATAAACACCACGTTTAAACCAGAGATGCAGTTATGAGGTTATGTTTCTTGCCCAAGGCCACTTCAGCCATGGATGGGGAGAGGTAAAACATTGTTCACGCACCCCTGCCCAACCAGTGCCCTTCAGCTTACAAGCCCTCTTTTGTAATTATTAGACCTGTTGCCACTGGTTTCAGTAAGAATATGGAAATAAATAGTACAAAATGTATCACTGGACCTCCCCAATATATGATTCTCATTAACTAGGCAGCGGTGGCCTAGTCGTTAGGGAGTTACTCCAGATCGGATTACCAGTAGGTTGCCCTGAGTTACCCTTGAGCAAGGTACCGTCCCCGTCACTGCTCCCCGGGTGCTTTCAATAGCTGCCCCATGCTGCACGGTGTTTGAGTGCATAGGTTAAATGCAGAGGTCCAATTTCGTTGTGGTTCACTGTGTGGTGTGCTGTGACCTCGCAATGACAAGGGTTGTCACTTTCACTTTTTCAACTGACCAACTGACCAATTACCTCCCAGTAAACCTGAAAAATAAATGAGTAAAAGGGAAGTGAAAGTGAAACAATAAAAAGGAACCAAAGCTTTTAACCCACACACACAGTGCAGCTATTTAATGCGCCCAGGAAGCAGTGATGGGGACGGTACCTTGCTCAAGGGTACCTCAGGGCAAACTTCCATTTTTGTGAGTTCATGTGTTGGCAAGGCTGGGTTTATATATTGACCCACCTAAACCGGACGTTACAAGGTGATTATGACATTTAGGGAAATAAAAAAGCCTTCCTGTGGATTAATTACGAACTGAACAGCAAGGTTTTCCCCATTAAAAACAAAACATAACATTTTTTCCAAGAATATTGGATATTGTGTCAAAGTCACTGGAAAGAGCTCCACCACTCCAAGAAGATGATCAAATGTGTGTGAGCTTTGGATGCACCTTTGCACCCATATGAATATGACATCACCATTCCAGTGTAACTAAACCAAACATCTCTAGATATGTGCTGCTGAATTAGGGAAGCAGTGCCACTCCCTGTATTTACACTGAGACTTTAACCCACACACAGCTGCTCCAACAACTCTGTTCAGACAAGCAGAGCAGAGCAATGGCGTAGTTTACAGTGAAGCAGCCTCAGCACTCCCGTCTGTCTGACGAGCAGGTAAGAGATATGGGTTCAGCTCATCTGTGACACTGATTGTGGAGGAATGTAACGGCATCAGAGTCATCCTGCTGGATTTGTGTTTTTTTGTAAAGATAAAATTGAAAAACTGTCATAAAAGTCATCAGAAACTGTGCTTGATTCAGAAAGATTCACGACTGACATCCGGAAAACCAAACTCTTGAGTGAATCTGCACAGATCAATACACATTAACGTGTAAAAGTCTTGAGCCACCCATTATTTTTTTATATTTTTTGCTAGGAAACCACTTGTTAGTTACAACATACTATTTGATGTGTATCAAACTCTTATTTTTGGCATATGGAGTGCATACAATTAAAGAAGAGGAACAAATGTGCTACTGCTTCAGGATACAAAGACACAAGGTTCTAGATAAAGGTGGTTCCAATGTTCAGCATCAGCAGTAAACTAATCACCGGGACAGGATTGAAAATGAGAGACAACAACACTGTCCTTCATGAAGCATGGAGACATCGACAGCTCACAAAAATACAAGTCAGGCTCAAATTATAATTAAATAAATGGTGGTTCTAGACGTTTGCACGGTACACTGTACAGTATATATTCTAATATTAAATATTAAAAAGGAGAAAGACCTTTTTCTTTCCTGTTTTCACATAAGAGATTGTGAACTGGTCTCTTTATGACCATTGATACAGGATATTTGTAATTACAGGCTATTGATTTTAATATTCAAATCCATGCAAACGACAGAACCTGTTCAACTTCCTCCTTCTTTTCATCCTCGTTTGTGTCATTTATAAACATGTTAGCTCACGCCCTGGACCTCTACATGTGCTCGGGCTATTTATGGTAAACATATTTGTCACTTCAGCTTTTTGAACGAGCAGTCGTCACCCTGTCACTGCAGGTGAGATCATGACAGGTGGACCTTTTAGTGCTTTTTTCTTAAATCAGTAGAAGTTTTGAAGGAACATACTCACTGTTGCTTGCAGGCAACATGTTAAACCTGACACAGGTGATACACACCATCACCTCATGTCCTTGATCTCCTTCCATGGCCACAGGTTATCAGTGGGCGATGGCTGGAGTGGTGTCGGAGGCCAGCCGAGAAGCCGTCCTGGCCTGGTTCGCCGAGTTCCAGCGGAACTGTGTGATGAAGGACGGGATCGTTCCAGAGTGGTTCCATGGCATCATTTCCAGGAAGTAAGGCTCAGAAATGATGTAGAAACACAGATCGTATCTGCTTAACATGGCTGTGGTGGACTGGGCAGGGCAATTTCACTTCTTGTTGGAGAAATTCTTATTGAAGCACCTTAAAGGTGTCGGTCTTTAATTGTTCTTCCATTTGTGTCTCAATGGTTGCTACGCATACTAATAAATCATTTTAGATAAATGCTCTTTATTTTTGGATATTTTTTTTTATATGTATTGCATTAGTTTGATATTAAGATCATTGAGCAGCTCTTGATGAATAAGCAGAACTGGATCAGTGTAATAATCGGTGGTGCAGCTGTTGCCTCACAGTGAGAGGGTTCCTGGTTTGATCCCCAGGAGTGGCGGTCGGGGTCCCGGCTGGGGATCGAACTTCCTCCCACCATCCAAAGACCTGCACGTCAGGTGGAGATGCTAAATTGTCCTCTAGGTGTGTTTGTATGTGTGTCTGCCCTGTGATGGACTGGTGACCTGTCCAGGGTGTTTCCCGGCATTTCGCCCTGTGAGAGCTGGGAAAGGCCAGCACCACTTGCAACTCTCAGAAGCGGCTCAGAAAATGAGTGAGTGAGAATTGCATTAGATAAAAAGAAGTTAAAAAAGAAGTTAAAAAGGTTTTGTATTTTGAAAATTCAATTGATAAAAAACTGTTTATTTTTTTTAATTGTGTAAAATTATTACAATTACAATGATATTTGTAAAAAAAAAAAAAGAGTTCCCCAAAAGAACCCTTGTGTATAGTAACAAAAGGTGCCCTTGTTCGAGATTTTCTCACCCTTGGCAGCCACTTAGCACAGACGTAAGTTAGTCATAATTCCCTGAAGGAAGTCAAACGGGGTAACATGATGAACTTTTCAATGTAGGTAAACAAGTTTCTCAGTGTCTCAGGCTCCCAAAGCAACATAATCTGTAATGGTGTAGACATCTGACCAGGCTAGTGTACAGTGGATCATCCATTTCCATTTCTTCCAGTCCGCTGCATCTTCCTCTCTCACACCTCAATCCACCTTATAATTTCAAAATGAGTCTTTATGAACAGTCAGTCAGTCATTTTCTGCCACTTGTCCCAAGCAGGGTCGCGGGGGAGTGCTGGAGTCCATCCCAGTTCACACAGGGCGAAGGACGGGGGACACACCCTGGACAGGTCGCCAGCCCATCACAGGGGAGGGGCGTGACAGGGACAGCACCTTGCTCAAGGGTACCACAGGGCAACCTAGTGGGAAGGGGTTCAAACCCCCAGTCCACCGATCATGCATCCAGCACCCTAATCACAAGGCCATCGCTGCCCTTCTTTATGAATAGATTTATAATTAATCTATTACAGCTGTCATGTAAATATACAAATATTTGCTCTTCTGCATTGCGGTCGACATTCATTTTGCCACATTTGACCTTGCTGAAATATTTCAATGAACATATTTGGTTTTATTCCTTTGATTTCCTTTAAACATAACCTGCTCCAAAGGCATCCAGGTCGTCATAAAGTAGAGCAGACTTGTGGATGTGGTCTAGGACATAGTATGACTTACTGTAAGCTTTAAGAATGAATAAAAGGAGGTTGTTTTAAACAACAACGACCATCATCAATGCATTGATCACCAGTCCAAGTGCTGAAGAGGACTAGAGGACTGGTGTAGTGAAGCTCATTCGTGGGGGGCAGCAGTGGCCTAGTGGTTAGGTAGTTTGCTCCCAGGTTGGAAGATTGTGGGTTTGAGGCCCTTACCAGTAGGCTGCCCTGAGGTATCCTTGTGCAAGGTACCGTTCCCGTCACAACATTAATTACATGCTGCATCTGGGGAAACTCTCTCAGTTTGTCTTATGCTAACTGTACTTTTAGAACCTGTAGACTGAAAGTTAATTTCGAATATCTTGTAAATAGTTTGTCCTAACCGCCCAATGACTTTGTTATCACAGTTGTTATCACAGTTTATAGCTGAGCTTTGATAACAATTAAGCTGAGCTTAAATGTTATCACACGTGATAGCTCTACATTTTAACTTTGAGGGGGTGCGGATGTAACATTTTTTTGTTGAGGAGGTTGGTGGTCTGTGGGTTTGAGTTATGGCAGGTCAAAAAAGCTGGATACCTTCATTTTGACCAACATTGGAGATAACCCCCTCAACCCTCAACCAATCAAATCACCAGCTGGTTCATTACAACAAACCAATTACAAGAAATCATATCAGAACTGATACAGAGCTGCACTATCAGTTTCATCTTTGCCCCACTTTGCCTTTGGAAAACTCATCCCAGCTGATTTCAATATTTTGCAGGGAGGCAGAAGAAATGCTGATAACCAAGCCTAGGGGCTACTTCCTGATCCGAGTCAGTGAAAGCAGAATAGGATACTCCCTGTCTTACAAGTGAGTCAGTACAGCAGTGGATTGTACGGTGCACAGAAAACATTTCAGTGGCTGAACAAAAGAAAATATCATGGAACAGATGAACAGCGACATATTAATCCTCTCTTTTTTCATCATTTTAGAGCTGAGGGCCGCTGCAGACACTTTATGATTGACATGCTCCCTGGTAACCAGTATGTGATTGTAGGTGAGAAGACACATCATCGTTCTCTCCATGACCTGGTGGCCTTCTACCGCAGAACCCCCATTCTGCCCTTCAACGACATGCTCACTGTAGCCTGCGGCCAGGTGCTGATCTTCATTCTTCCATATTACTGCGATTATTCTGTTACAGCTCACTAAACCAATCAAAATTCTGAGATATAACTAAGTGAGTGAAAGAACTCTTAGAATTTAACCTGCAGACAGGTTATTCGCTTAAAAGATTTTGTTTTTATTCAGTAACCATTAAAGGTTCCCAAGGTTCCGTCCCCATCACTGCTCCCCGGGTGCAGTCTCCTGCTCCCGGTGTGTGTTCACTACTGGTGTGTTTGATAGGTTAGAGGGCAAATCCACTGCTCCACAGTGAGAGTCAGAACAGGAATTTAATTTCATTTATAAATAATTCAGAAAATACAACAAAAGATTTTTGTCACAGTGAATGTCGGAGACTCATGCACACCCTAATCTGATATGCTACCTATAGCAGGTTAAGCTGACCACAGCTATCAGTTACATCCTGGTTGGGTATCCAGATATTTGTTTTTTGCACTGGTTTTTATCTGAAAAGATGCATATCCAGAGATGCATCACATGCTGTTGACAAAAGTCCCATTCACACCAAGAGGAAATTTAAAAACTTGTGGCCATTTTAATGATTACTAGATTACTGAAACTATTTTGAGCCTAAACATGCATTTTCTGATGAGCTGATTTGAAGATAAGTTTGGAGTCTGTTCAGTCAGCTGCCTGGACCGTTTTTTCCCCCCAGTGGAAAGTGGAGGGGTGAAGTAGATGGCATGCATTTTTTTATGCCAAGAAGAACCATAACACTTGATTTGAAGATGCATGTGCTATCTTGGCAGCACCTTGGTTCTAATCTGTTCAATGGAAAGATAAAAAAAAACTACCAGCTCTGCTTGCAACGACAAGCTCTTTGGAGCAAAATACAGTCCCTGGGCCTTTCGGGATTGGGAAATGTTAAGTGATGAGTAGTCGGTTGCAATTATAATTAATAATTGAATTTTCGTTTTCCATTGTAACTTAAAGTGCAAGATTATATTCCTTATCTGTTTATGACAACAATAAAGTTAATGAAACAATCATTCATAAAATATGTCCAAAAAAATGAACTTTTCTCTTACTTTTTTTAACATTTAGTGCCTCACTTATGCAAAAGAATCCTCAGAACTGTCAGTATTCTAATATAATATATACTTTATATAAAAAATAATTACTTACTTTTTTACCTGATAAGGAGTTATATTTACACACTTTAAAAGAATTCAGATCAGACAATGCTATATGATTAATACATGATGCCACATCAGCAGCTTTAGTATGCGGTAAATGTAGTCCTTATCTTTGACTTTCCCCATGTGCCCACCTAACCACAGGTCTCCAAGGATAAAGCAGACTATGCAGAACTTCTCTTTACCAAAAGGAACATCTCTGCTCCTGGGGCCATCGTCCAACCAAGCAGGTCCACACAGGCTGGCTCTAGACCTCAGCCAGAAGTCCCAAAGGACCTGGGTCCTGCCCTGCCGTCATGTCCCCCATTTCTAAACCAAAACCTGAACTCTTGCATCACTCCGGCTACACCAGTCCATCCTCCAAGACTTTATCCTTGCCTGGACACTGAGCTAACTGCTCTAAACCTACAGAATATGGTAAGCTACAATCGCTGAGTGGTTCTCAATCACTTTGTTCTAAAAACTGAAACTGAATTCTTAATCAAATAACATATTGTGCCGCATTTGCCTTGTGGATAAAGACTAGTCCCAAGATCAGAAAGTCATGGGTTCAGTTCAGCAGGTGGGTTCAGGGCACTGGATATGGCTACATAGGAGTAATGGGTTAAATGCTGATATTCATTATAGGTCACTGCGTTGTGGTGCCTTCACACAGACTTTCACTTTTCACTTGGATTGTTCGAAACTAATCACACCAAGGTTCTCTCATACAGGCCTGGAAGGGAATATAAAATGAAACAATAAAATTTAAAAACGCTTTTCAGTTTATGGAAATCTTATTGCTGCTACAATATTAGTTTAAGGCCGGGACATACATCTGAGCACAAGAGAGCATCTCTGAGTACAACAGTTCAAACCTGGCATTAAAATGTATCTTCACATCCATCAGTAATGACAGCTTGTCATTGGATGTCACTTTCCTGCACTTTATGCAAATATACATGCATAACACTTCAATCAGATTGCATTGTTTTAACCAGAGAGAGGCAGCAATGCACTTGCCATGTCAGGATTACCAGAGATACTCAAGGACTGACAGGAAGAAAAATGATTACGCAAAAGAGTAAACCCAGCATACCAAGAGGGCATCAGTTGAGTAGGCAGTCTTTGTGTGGCCCATGCAGCCAATACTGCTCCTAAACATAGATCGGTTCATCCAAGATGCATGTAAATGCAAGGTGTGAGCAGGGCCTAAAAGCCTGTAGACATTTGCTCATCTATTGTTTGTTTTCTAATGTTCATGGGGGAGATTGTACAATAACTAGTCTAATCTAGTCTGCTGGAAAGGCTTTACATTGAATATTAGCACATTGCAAAAAAGATTTGGTTGCATTTAGCCACAAAAACATGAGGTTTTAGTATTGGATCACACTCAACCCCAACTTTGAGTATGTTGAACCAAAGTTCAGAGTCCAAAACATTTTGAGCTATAATGGTCTATTTCAGAGGGCAGCGGTGGCCTAGTGGTTAGGGTGTTGGCCACATGATCGGAGGATCGGAGGTTCGGTCCCCTTCCCACTAGGTTGCCCTGAGGTACCCTTGAGCCGTCCCCGTCTTGCTCCTCCCTGCAATGGGCTGGCGACCTTTCCAGGTCTTTCTCTTGTCCTTCGCCCTGTGTGAGCTGGGTTGGACTGGGTTGGGTTGGACTCCGAAACGAATGAATGAATGAATGAATGAATGGTCTATTTCAATAAAAATGTATTCAAAACGTAAGGGCAACTGAACTGGGTCAGCAATGGGGCACCTTAAAGTAGTTGAGTTCATTTGTCTGAAAGGGTTCCCTTCTATTATTAGGCACTCAGTCTGGCACAGCAGGGTCTTATTATCATTATGATTTAAAGAGTGTGTATATGGGAATGATTTTGATAAAAATGATGAAGTGCATCCTTTTTTAGAAGCAATCTCAAAGCCTTTTCCATGTATTTCAGGCACTTCCTCAAAGACCTCTTCCAAAGCCCAGAACAAAACATTTGGGCACCTCGCCGCCACCACCACAGACACCCCCCAGAGCTGGCCTCTTACAGAGCCCAGCACAAAACAGCATTGGAGCAGACAAAAAGAAAGGGTTGCCAGCAGCATACATTGAAAGACCACTACCTATACCACAGCCTGAGGACAAGGACAACAACCAGAAGGGTCATGCAGATGCAAAGTCGGCACGCATAAGCCTGGCCCAGTGCAAGAAGATATTCCAGAAGAAGAAACATCACCCTGAGGAGCACACGTACACAGATATCAAAGAAGATGGACTTAAAAAAGCGACTGCATTCACAGCGTCTGAGCACCGAGAGAACAGTGAAGACATCCTTGATGAGGAAGCTGAAAATGAACCTCTCGAAGCTGGTGCATTACCAATTGAATACCTCAATCCACCTCCCTTTGCCCCTGGATACTAACTGAAATGTGTCAGTGCTGAATGCATATGGCGGAACATTAGTTTGCCTAATATTCTCTATTTTTATACATATACTTTACTCCGCTCTTAGAAAGTCATTAGTGGTTTCAAGTGTTTTACACCCCTTAAAACGTAAGAATGAATGCAAATAACCATAAGCGCAGGAAAGCTTTAAGCAACGGTTTAGTAAAGTTAAGGATGTTTTTTAGAATACTATGTTTGAACTGTACAACCTGGCCTTTCTCCAGACGAGAGCCCAGGAAACTCCAACAAATCACACTAGATTGTTCATTTGTGTTTATTTGAATGTTTCTTTAAACCAATAAGTGCTTATGTCCCCAAATAAATGGCTACACATTTGGAACTGAACTTTGACATTAACTTGCAATATACAGTTTTTTCTTCTCTTGACAATTTCTTTTTTTTTCTTTTGGATATAAAAGGAGATGTCAGCCTTGAGGTCATCACAGTTTAGACCCAGTCACAGCTAAAATCCTTTCCTGCTTCCAACTCACTGCCATGTGTTGGAAACAGAAAAATAGGTACAAATAAGGGCAAGGGCACTTGCATAGTTACATGTTGTTAACATATCACTGTCAGTGTTTAGAGGAGGACTTTAGCTAAGGATGAGGGCTGTGTTACGCACACCCTGGAACATAAAAACTGTGACATTCCTTAGCCAATCAAGGAGTACTTGGTAAAACTATGTTAACTGCAATGAAGCTCCTCATAATGTGCTACTCTCTGCTTTAGGTACAATCCCATGAAGTGCCAAACCCATTGGGGGCGCCCTTTTGTCCAAACTGAACTTCCTCAAGTGCGCCTTAAAGCCAATGAATAATGATTTGGGAAAACATATTCCAATTTTAATCCAAAATGTAATGGATTAAAAAATGTTTTTTTCCATTTTTTTCCCACTCAGGTTCTTCTTTCACAAAGCAATTTTTTTTACACTTCAGGTTTGAGTAGCGTAGTGTAGCAAATTAGTATTGTGATTCTGACATAAATCTAGGTTTGCCTGTGTGAACTTCATTAAAACAGATTTTGTGTGATTATAACCATACTATATAACCTGGTTACACCTGTATGGATGCATCAAAGCCCTGCATTCTGCATAAATAAAGAAACCCTTTAATTCAAATGCTAAAAATATTAACTTGGAAATTCTTAGAAAAGCAGAAAGAAGGGCAGTATCGTTATTAATTACCCTGGCCAACAGAAAGGGAAGCTTACCTGTAGCATGAAGCTCAGAGTTACTGAACAACTGAGCCTGTGTGTGTGTGTGTGTGTGTGTGTCAGAGATCACCCTGGGACATCTGTGTTGCTAAACTGCGTGACCCCTGTAACTTGGGAACAGGAAGGTCGATGCAAACACACTTAGGATGGGTGTATTAAATGTCCTTGGAGTTAGGACTTAACTCAGGCTCAGCTTCAGGTGCTCAGCCACGCAGGCCAAGTTCACAACACGATCGAATGGAAGTAACCCAAACAAGAAGGAAGACCTGGAACTCTTGGGGCTCTTTTTGGGGAAAACACATTTAAAGACGCCGTGTGAAGAAAAGTAAAACATTTATTTATGGTCACTCGGGCGTTCTAATCAAAGCAGCCGTTGTCGTGGTGACGCAACAGACTCCTGACGCGCATGGAACGCTTTTGAACTTCAAACAGAAACTGATCAAACGGCTAGTGGAGCGCTAATCTAATCTTCCGGTTTTTAAAAGTAAACAAATGAGCGTTCGGTAAAAACCGAGCACTGCTCTCAATAAGGGAATTAATTCAAGAAGAAACTGAGTTTAGAAGTGGAATATTTTGGCAAGTTCACCGTCCACAATGCTCCAGCCGTCGCGCGCGCTGAGATGCCCGGGCTGGACGGAAGAGCGCGCAGCTGCATGAGGCAGGTGAAGAGGAGGAACGGAGCCGGGGTGCAGGGATGGCCCGACGGATCCAAGTACGAAGGACAGTTTGTGGATGGTCTGAAACATGGAGGTGGTGTCTTCACCTGGGGAAACGGAGAGGTAGATAGAATGACAGTATTTGTTTTTTCTTTTTCTGTTTGTTGCTGCACACCTCTTGAATGAGCTTTGTGAACTAATGAGTCCTGCAACCCACCTGCAGTTCAGATCAGGTGTGTTAAAGGGCCCATGTTTACACACACACACACACACACACTCTCTTATTCAAGTGTTTGTTCTAGTTTGTGGACCTGAAAACCTTTGGAGGCAGAAGCAGTGTGGAATCATCTCCACAGAACATGGGAAACAAAAGAAGACCATTAGAATGTCCTTCAAGAAGCTTGGAGAACATATTCTTAAAGACAACTTTAAACTTGTCAAAGGCTGAGCTGTAACTGTGGCTATAAAAAGGGTTACATTTACATTTACAGCATTTAGCAGATGCTCTTATCCAGAGCGACTTCCATGTCCTAATTACAGGGACAGTCCCCCTGGAGCAGGTCAGGGTTAAGGGTCTTGGTCAGGAACCCAATGGTGGTATTGCTGGAGGTGGGATTAGAACCTGTGGCCTCTAGACCATTAGACCACCACCAGCCGGGGTTAGAATTCTACAGTTTAGACTAGATTTATGTGTATATTTGCACATGTTACAATAAATCACAACATATGTATCTATTTTTTTCTATAAAGAATTGATTCAGCCCTTTTGCACTGTACTGTATTTAGAATGTTATGTGTTTACATAGATTTCAATAATCTGACTGCCTGGTGTGTAGTGTGCATGCTTGAAGAAGCTGAACTGAAAAAACACAAAGCTGAAAAGATGGATTTGTTTAAACATGTATGTTTTGTGATCAGAAAAATCTCATTCTAAATGGTCTGCATGGGCCCTTTAACAGCAGTGCAGTGCTGAAGGAATGCAAGACTAGCCATTACACTATCACTGATTAACTTTAATTCATCACTAGAACGACCCAAAACTGGAAAAATATATGAATAATGAATTTACATGATTTAATTGTATATAATATGGGGTTATATGTACAATCTAAAAATCAAGCAAACTGGTTCCCAAAATCAAGCAAACTGAAAGTCACAAGTATGTTGTTTATGTAATATGAAGTGTGTTGTAGTCATGAAAAGTATAGAATTTGATTGCTGAATTTCTTTCTTAGTCATATGAAGGCTCCTTCTACAAGGATTACCGCCATGGCAGTGGAGCATATTCCTGGCCAGATGGGTCACGATTCACTGGGAGATTTTATCTGAATCGTAAGGAAGGTTATGGGATCCATGTGTTCCCGGATGGAACTACTTTTGAGGTAGAGCCACAGCTTGATGAGAGGTTTTATGGTGGTGAGGATTTTCAAATATGCCCATAAAGCAGCGGAGGCCTAGTGGTTAGGGAGTTGCCCTGCATCGGAAGATTGTGGGTTCGATTCCCTCACCAGTAGGTTGCCCTGAGGTATCCTTGAGCAAGGTACCGTCCCTGTCACTGCTCCCCGGGCGCTTTCAATAGCTGCCCACTGCTGCATGGGTTAAATGCAGAGGTCCAATTTCGTTGTGGTTCACTGTGTGCTGTGCTGTGACCTCGTAATGACAAGGGTTGTCACTTTCACTTTAAAGTAGAAAAACAGCAATATATGATTTAAATGTATCTGTATGGACTGACAAACAACCCAGCCATCCCCTAGTAATCATTTAATCATTTAGGATACAGGCATTTAAAATGTTGTTTAAAGTGAATTATATTTTATGATTATTGACTAATAATTGAACAGTACCTCTAGAAGTGTTATGTTACACATTTCAGATGATGACTTAACTTTTATTTAGCTCTTGTATTTGAAAACTGAACACAGGGTCTGTACCACGCTGATGAACGCTTTGGGCCTGGAGTCATCACATACGCAGATGGTCGTCAGGATGTGGGTGTGTGGTACAGGCAGTGGCTGCTGCGTCTCTGCACCAGAGTGGAGGGAGCCTTCACGCTCTGGGATGTCCCGAACTACATGGCCCAGTTCCAAAAACAAGAAAGTCTGTCCAGGGTAAGACCACTGAGCTTCGAACTTTCAGTGACCGGGGGTATGTGATTTTTTTTACTTTACTATGAACTTTGAGATGGAACACACACACACACACACACACACACACACACACACACACACACAGACACACACACACACACCACACTTATACTATATATATTGTATATACACATAGTACTGTGCAGAGGTTTTAGGTATCTGAGAAAAATAAATGTAAAAGTCATTGTATTTAGGCAATAAGCTTTAATTTTCTCAGAAAAACACTTTAATTAACACAAACATAAAAATACACATACAGAAATTAATGATTTAGTATTAATCAAAATCTTGTCCTGGTTTACTTTGTGTAATTTGTATCAATGCTTCCTCAAAATCAGGTGTATATATATATATATAATCGTGTTTCTTTCCCCCAGACCCAAACAGAAGCACATGGTCAACCTTCCCTCAGTGCAAGGCCTGGTGCAGAAAACAAACCTGTCTGTTTAATCAGGGCATCTCTCCTGGGTGACCCCTCGCTGCTGGAGGATGAGTGGTTCATCCTTCCTCCTGACCTCCACAATTACTCCACTGACTCAGACCATCTGCCCATAACCCGTCGCCTCAGACAAGAACTGGACTTACACTTCTTCGGCAGGAGTGATATTGCCACACCATCATTCTCTGGCGACCTGCCTCTAGAGCAGCGGATAGCGGCCCACATCCACACGCACAGGTCAGCAGTACAGCTGACCTCTGAACACTCAGACTTTCTAGCAGATCTGACTGTCCAAATGAACGTCAGGGTGCTGATTTAAATGTTTTGATTCTGTTCTAATTATTTATAACATTCAATAAAGTATGAGCTCAGTCTTTGGCAAAAAAAAACGAATCTTTGTGATTTTAAATGTAAAAGCTTAAATTATTGTTTTTATTCTATTTTTTCCATTTCTGTATTTTAAAAAATACTAGCATTTTCTAAACCAAGTAGTCAGAGATCTACCCCCTAGATATAAGGGGTGTAGTGATGCTGATGCAGTGCTTTTCACCTAAACTGAATCTTAAAGAACACGTTTTTGCCTTTTGATTGCAGATTTGAGGCTGAAGGGCTGCATTGGGACGTTGGGGCTGTCCTGGGTATGAACAGGGCACCATTTGGGCCCAAGGGTTCCCTGGAGCTCAGCTCAGAAAGACTCATCAGGGAGGCGCTGTTAGGTGACTCCTCAGCGTTACAAAACATCCTGCGAGGTGGAAAGGTCCACCCTGATGTCAGTGATGCAGGAGGGTTTACTGCCCTCATTGCAGCTACGGTAACTCCCTGCTACCCATCCGTGCATTAGAGAAGGAATATACGAGCTGTCTTTAAGCGGTTGCCCTATATAGTCCAGTTTTGCTTTTATTAAAAGCTGGTGCATTTTTTCAGTCTAGGCATAAGGTAATTCTGATGTACAACTATTAAACTATTTTATCACTAAATCCATCACTATATAACTATTAAAAGAGAAGAAGAAAAACATGGGGGCCAGTGCGAAATGGGAAAATGCAAAATGCGATCAAATGCTCTCAGAAATCTTCCAAAATCTAGCCTAAAGCCATCACAGAGGAGCTGAAAAGGCTGTTGTTGCAGGGAGGACAAACTCCCCATTAATAATTTTAGAAGGGCAGGTGTCTACAAACCTCTGGATTATGGAAAGTTGAATCTCTCGCACTCACTCGCTGCTGATGCTGATTAGGGACGTGAACACTGCTGGAGTCTATCCCAGCTCTCACAGGGCCAAAGGAGGGGAAATATTACAGGAAGCCAGTCCATCACAGGCCGCAAGTTGAATCTATTCTTTTGAAACATAATCTTAACCTTGAGTGCTTTGTAAAGTAAGTGAATCAGATCCTTCACTTTGGGATATGAAATTTTGCCAGCAGATGGCAGCACTAGTGTGCTCGTTCCTCTTTGGCCTCCCAGTGGTTCAATGTATGGCAAGTCTTTTTATTCCTTCCCCAGAATGATCTTCCTATTTTTATTGCATTTTTATTACATTGTGGTATTATTGCGTAATACTGATATAATAATTATACATTTTATTTACATGGTGCCTTCCTCAGACTCAAGGTCACCTTACAAAATACAGTAGATAATAACACTGATCATAAACGTTAACAGACAGAAAACAAACGCGACGACAGCAGTACCATTAGAACGCAGGCAGGAAACGTAAAGGTTATTATGTATCATTCTGACAGTGGTTTCACGGTGCAGGTGAACTGCCATGGTGATGTGATCCATTTGCTCCTGGACAGTGGGGCGAATGTAAATAAGCTGACTGATGAGGGGACGTCTGCTCTGGCTGTGTGCGCTGTCCTCCACTACCCCTTCCAGTCTCTATATGAGACAGTGGCTGAAAGAACATCCCAGAAACATTCCCCAAAACCAGAGGTAGGCTTAGGCAGAGTTTGGATCGCTTGGTATAAGTCTGTAGTGAAAGTGTGGTTCCTTATTCACGGGCTTGATCATTTTTGAACTGAATCAGACATGTTAGAGCTGGGAACACTGGGGTAGAGCTGCCAAAGGACCCCAGGGCAGTGCAGTTGCACTAGCTAAGTTTAGACACGAACGTGTTTAAACATCATAACTTTCCCTTTATTTTTAATTTATTACTATTTGTAGGGGTGTTAAAAGGCACATTTCCTGCTTTTTCTTTTTTTGCATTTGCATTTTTCTGTCTTTTTTTTTTTTCATTTCCGTCAACTTATTATCATATTATTATTATATTACTTATTATGACGTTTCTGATCAGTTTTGCAGCCAAAACTATTGCGGTTCATTTTCCCGCACCTTCAGTTCTCACAATAAAACTTTTAGACTGAAATGTAAATGAGCTCTGTTCTGATTTGCTGTCCCATATTATACCTCACACAAGCAGTGTGTGCTGAAACGGTACATAAAAGTCTAATAACAATAAGCCAGACTCCGTTGCTATTGGCTGAAAGGGGACGATCTTTGTAAAAATGTCTGTTTTTGTGAAGTGAATTGGCTGGATTGGTCTTTATTGTGTCAAAATGCATTTCATCATCATCTTCTGCTGCAGATCAACAGCCTTCAGGAAGACCCCCTGACAGGAAGGCCTGATCACAAGAGTAACAGAGAAATCATCACATGTAGCCAAAGCTACCAAGAGCAGGATCCTTCATCTGAAAGTGCTGAAAAAGCTCCAGAGCAACACAAGTACAGTGACATTCCAGTCAGAGCTCAGACTCGGGCAGAAATCTTGGAGAACGTCCAGCCGATCGAGGTGAGGTCCATCCCAGTGTTAGATGGGAAAATCCCTGTGGGCACGGTAGCTTGGCATCAAAGAGAGCATGGTAATGCACCCGGCTCCTCTGCAGAACGAGATCCAAGGGCAGGGGAGGAAGGCAGGACAAACGGAAGTGCGATGGAAGATCTTGCTTTCAATTCAACTTGTTCTCTGGCTAGCTTTCCCACGAATGTCACTGAGGGCATCCTGCAGCAGATGGCTGAGGTCCTGTGCCAAGCAGGCCACGTAAAGCCTACAGACACCCAAGAAACTGTCCGCAAGATGGCACTCATGAAGACTGAGTGAGTACTGTGCGAATTGACCATTACAGCTTTAAAGTGAAAAAAAAACCTGAAGCAGTTTCCTCTTGTCCTCAAATTTTAGTTGTATGTGAGTTTTGATATTAAAGCCTAAGGTGGACTTTTATTATCTATCTTACTTATTAGCTCTGGACACTCAAGCACTGTACCAACAGGCACCTTACACACTTTAGTGACATCAGAAGCATGCAGACCTTTAGGGGACCTATAGACGCTTAGCTTAAATGTGTGCATTTGGGACAGTTAGGGACAGACTTGATCAACATGACGTTCTGCTTCATTTTTCTTCGTGAGCTACTTTGCTCATCTCTAGTGGCTCAGTTGGGGTTCTGAACATAATGAACAAAAGCTTTTTTAAAGACATGCTCGGCTGGAACCACCACACTGGTTGGCCTTCGTCTGCAGAACTCATGGAGAAAATGCCAATGCTACGTCCACTGCTGTGGTCTTCACTTTAGGGAATGTCTCATTTTTATCACGCACTTTCCTCAACTGTGATGGACAGCTGACATCTGCTGGGCACTTTACCACTGTGAGCGCTGGGACATCTCCAGCATCTCCAGACTTTGCTCAAATTTTGTGTGACCCACTGTGTGCTTTAATATGGCCACATTTACTGTTTGCAGCCATTTAATGCCGACGGCAGAATGTCACACACCGTCTTTTTGAAATTAGTACACAAATTCAACGTAGTTTAAGGCAAGTGTGGGATGATTTCTGCATGCAGTCTGCACGGTGTTATTTTCAGCCTCGTTTCAGGTTCATTGCAAAACTAAAGATCGTCTGTTCAGACACCAGACATTTTTTTACAGACCGCATTGGAGGAAATGATGTGATCAGTCTTTGATAAGCTGTCGCTACATTTATTTGTTGATATTTCATTCCTTGGAATTAAAATCAGGTGTTCGGTATTAATGGTTAACCTCTTTGTCCTCATCTGGCGATGGTGGGACAGACATCAGCGCCGCTGGTTGACTCTGAAGCTGCTGCTGGACAGAGGGGCAGACCCCAACGCCTCCAGCATCCCCATGCCTGTCATCTTCCTGGCCATTAAGGCAGGTCATGTTGAGGGCGTGCAGCGGCTGCTGGAGAGCGGTGCTCGCACAGACTTGCCTTTACCTGCACAGGTGAGGCTTCATTCACTCCATTCACTCACGCTTTTCACCTCAGGAGGAGCTCAACCCTGCTCCTGAACCCTGCCTCCCACACTGTTTGCACCTGGCTGTTAAATTAAAATCCTGAAGACCTTGATTAGCAGGATTAGGTGTGCTGAATCTCTGCTGGAGCTCTCTAATAGCAGGTTTGGGCATCCGTCCCATACCCACCAGCTGTAATTAGACAGACTTGTTCCCTGCTGACACCTAGTGGACAGAAGTGAAAGGGAAAATATTGTGAAACACAGTGAACCACAAGGAAATTCAACCTCACCTACACACACCATGCAGCAGGGGGCAGCTATTTAAAGTGCCTGGGAGCAGGGATGGGAACGGTACCAGGCTCAAGGATACCTCAGGGCAACCTACTGATCTGGGATTCGAACCCACAACCTTCCGATCCTGGGACCAACTCTATTCTCTATTGCCACCATGCTGGTAAAAATTGAGAAATTCCTAGACGTGTCCAGAGGGCTCTTCACAGCTCTGCAATAACTGTAAAATCTATGATGAAGAATCCCAAAATTTGTTCCAAAAGTATTCTCATGAATATTAATCTTATGATATACATTCAAAATCTTTTTTTTTTGGTCTAAAAAATCCTATAACCATAATTCCAAACTGGTGGCGCAGCGAGAAGGTTCTGGGTCTTGTTTCCAGGTGAGGTAGCCCTGCTCCTATTTGCGCTGAGTTTGCATATTCTACATTTACATTTACGGCATTTAGCAGATGCTTTTATCCAGAGTGACTTCCATGTCCTGATTACATTTAGCCCATTACAGGGACCGGCCCCTGGAGACACTCAGGGTTAAGGGTCTTGCTCAGGGACCCAGTGGTGGTAGTTCTAGAGGTGGGATTCAAACCTGGGACCTCCTGAGCCATAGGTCCATAGGCAAGGGCCCTACCACTAGACCACCACCACCCATACCTTCTCCTAATATCTGTGTGGGTTTCCTCCTAGCGCTCCAGTTTCTGCCTCAGTCCAAAGACTAGAGCCGTCAATCCTATAGGAGATTTAACAATTAAACATAATTCATGAAGGAACATGAACGTGTCCTTCAAACAGTTTAACAGCTAAACTGACTTTGAAAGCACAATTGTAATTTGAAGAGATTTATGTCATGAATCATCATTGCTGATGAGCAGAAATCCAGTCAGACTCCTCATCTGCCATAACATTCAACATTCCAGCACGTCTTTTACTTTTTTTGTGAGTGAAAGTGACAACCTGTCATTGTGAAACACATCACACACTGAACCACGATGAAATACATCCTCTGCTTTTATCCCATGCACACACGTGCAGCAGGATGCAGCTATTTAAAGCGTCCGGGGAGCAGTGATGGGGACGGTACCTTACTCAAGGGTACCTCAAGGCAACCCACTGGTCTGGGATTTGATCCCCCACAACCTGGGGCCAACTCCCTAAGCACTAGGCCAAGGCTGTCCCAGTTTTGGGACATTACTTGTGAAAGGGAGGTTATTACTATTATCTGAAATGCAAAATACAGATTATAAAACATGATTGTAAATCAGCCTGAATAATTCATGTACAATATTGCCCGGTTTTCATACGATGGTGTGTATTTGTGTGTTCTCTGCTGAAGTCAGTGTGATGTTTGCTGCCTCCTGTTCTGTAGCTAAAGGGCTTGTACCCACTGCATGTAGCGGCCGGTCTGCCTGGGCCCGAGGGACCGAAGATCACAGAGCTGCTCCTGCATGCTGCTGCAGACCCTGACGTCAAAGCACAGGATGCCAGTGAGGTGTATGACCTGGACAGCAAGGTCAGTCTCGCTGCTACTAGACACGGCTGCTTGGCTTTTGCTTTTCTGTTGTTTTTTTTGTGTATTTTGGAGTGGGTCTGGATGTGATGTGGAGATCTGTGTTTGTGGTCAATTCAAAAAACACCAACAGCATGAAGGAATGCTTAATTATTCCAAGTCTGAGCTTCCAAATCTTTTCTACTTTGGGGATTTTTGCCGACATTAAAGCTCTACCTCAAACCTTCTAAAATTGTTCCCAATTTTAGCTTCCAACAGGGACATACACACATGCAAATAGAGCTATAATGGATCTATATGTAAAATTATAATAGTTATAAAATATTAATTATAAATGGGGACTAGTTTTGAAATCAACTATTATGAGAAATGTCACAATGTTATATTGTTATATAACATTATAATTTATTTACAAATCTGAAAACTAATTTTGTACAAATTAATTATGGATGATCCTGAAACAAAAAGATTATTTTGTTTATTTTTAAGGCTCATTAAAACACCACCATTCAAAGTCTGATAATACTTTTTGGACCAGCCTTAAAAATGATTGCTTGTAGTGCAAATGGAGGCTCTGAGCAAATGATTTATCATTTATAATTTTGGCACGCATGAAATAATGCAATTAATAACAACCTTCATACTCTACATTCACCGACAGAGCACAGCAAAGGCTCAGGTGAGTCGCGGACCCAGTTCCTCCCTGGATTCTGGACCTTCCATGTGCTTGAGTTCTACACTGGAGGAAGAGGGAAGGACTCCACTTCATGTGGCCTGTCAGAGAGACAGTGATTACACAGTAAGAATAGATGCCTCTGTGCATCCCTGTGCTGTGCGTTAGGGGTCAGTGGCTGAATTTACATCAAACAGAACAGAAGTAAAGCGTACGTGCCATCGTGTTACTCTTTTCCATTATACAAAGCAGAAACAACGCCTAAACATAACCATCCTGGGTAATAGTGCACCCGTGCTTGGATATGAGCAGTGTTGCTATGCTCTGTATGTTAAGTTGAACCAAAGCCGTAAATAAGTTGATTTATTGACATTTCTCCGAGCGTATAGGTAAGCGAACTGTGTGAGAGCGAATGTTCTCTTCTGCAGAACGCCAGAGACGTGGTGTCCATTCTCCTCTCCCACAAGGCGAGCACCAGCCATCTGTGGAGCGGCCATTCTCCCCTCTCGCTGGCCATCGCCAGCGGCAACGACCTTGTGAGTCACCTTGAGAGGATTTTTAGCCAAAGTTAATAAACCGAAAATGACTCAGTGAAGCAAATCAGCAGTATAATAATGTAATGAAAGGTATAATTCTGCATAATCTAATACATCTGTCCTTTAAAAACGGCTCACACATTTTTGCATGATTAGATGCGATTTTTTTAAATGTAAAAAACACTGGGCTGCATAACTTTCTTTTAACCGTCAAAAAATGAGGATGTCCTGCAGTGTTTCATGCTTTTCCAGTGTAGGGGCAGCGGTGGTCTAGTGGTTAGGGAATAGGCCACAGGATTGGAAGGTCAGGGGTTCGAATCCTGGATCAATTTGTTGCTTTGAGATACCTTTGAGCAAGATACCGTCCCGTCACTGATGCGCAGGTGCTACTGGTGTACTTCAGCACTGTCACAGATGCTAGTGGGCCTCATTTCTGAATGACCTTATTGACCCAGTCCCTATATTAATGGAAACAATGAAAGTGAAAGTGACTATTGCCATTGCAAGTACACAGCACAGCACACAGTGAACCACAACGCAATTGGACCTCTGCATTTAATCCATACACTCAGACACATGCAGCAGGGGGCATCTATTGAAAGTGCCCGGGGAGCAGTGACTGGAATGATACCTTGCTCAAGGGTACCTCAGGGCAGCCTACTGGTTTGGGATTCAAACCCATGACCTTCTGATCCTGGAGCCTAGTCTCTAAACACTAGGCCACCGATGCCCATTTCATTTAATTTTCTTCCTCTCTCACCACATCCACAAACCTTCCCCTTGACCTTCCTCTTCTCTTGTTAAATCCACATTATTAGTGGTACACACCCTGAATATTTACTCATTGACACTAATACTTCCTTTTCTTCTCTTATTCTCAGTTATCTCCTGAGACCTGATACCAAAATAAGGAACAGAAATCCTGATTAGATCGGGATCAAGTTTTTCTGATTGTGATATACATTCTGATTCTGTTTGTTGTAATAGTGTTGGAGCAGCGATACAGTTTAATGCCTGTCAAAATGGTTTATCAGTGGCATATTGATTAGATTTAATTACAGATGAATTGCTGCGTATGTTCATCACTAAATGAGTTAAAGCTCATTTGTAGCTGCGCTCACTCGTGTGACTGTTTTGGTTTCGACCCCCTTCTACAGGCTGTGGATGAGCTCTTGGCCAGTGCTGCTGACCCCAATCTGCCTCTTTCCCGCCATGTGGGCAGCGCTCTGTGCGCCGCCACCAACATCAACTACGGCTGTGGTCGTCACCCGCGTAACAGAATCAAACTGGTGACCTTTTACCCCGATGTATTGTACACATGCTGAATTATGCACACCAAAGCCAGCTTGAGTAATTAAACATAGGATCAGATGAGTTTCTGTAGAGTATTTTGTCAAAAGTTGCCAAATAAACAAATTAAATGATTCATATGAAGCATTGAAAAGGAAAATATATATTCCAAAAACAATCTTGTGCAAATCAAATGCTCTCAAATTTCATATGGTCATTTCTGCTTTTATTTTTTACAGTCATGATATTACATCATGCTTTGTTTCTAATTTCATATTATTTTTCTTTCTTTTTTTTGGGGGGGGATTTTTATTATTAGACTCATTTTTTTATTGAAATAATAATTTTTTTTTTTTTCCGTGCGTTCAGGTTGAGAAGCTGATAAAGGCTGGTGCAAACATCCTGATGTCCGTTATGGTTAGTGAGGGGCGTAAGTCTGCTCCAGGAACGGCCGTGGATTATGCCCATCATTCATTTCACCAGGTCCAAACGCTCACCACCTCACCTACTGAAACAGAAACATCTCAAACATCTCAAATCTTTCACCCTTATTGACCTCAGAAGCCGGTGCATCAGTAGCTCCAGTGGCCAATAGTTCATAGCTAATGATATACTGCCACTGTTTCATTTCTGCATAGTGATTCATAATGGAATATACAAGTTCACGGTGGTTTGATGTGAAAAAGGAGAAACTCACAATCGCGATGGTGGTGACAGAACCGGGAGGTGTAATGTCTACAACATACGACCATCCAACCCTACGGGTGAACTTATACATGTTCTCGTAGATTATATACAGTGGTGTGCAGAAGTGTATGTAAATATATGTAAAAGCTGTTTAGATACTAATACTAATATTAATATCCTTAAATTAAGAATGAAATATAAATAACATTAATATGATAAACAGTCATTAGTCAACGTGGAAATGCAGTAGTATGTGTTATTCCTGGTCTGGCTCAGTCAGAAAGTTTTATTTGGAAATTAATTCGCTTATAATGTGCCGCTTAAACCCCTCCGCCATGATGGATTTAAACTGTAATAATTGTTTTAAACTATTTCCTAAAATATTTCCTCAGGCACCATAACTGCTTCACATCAGTATCGGAGAAGGAGCTTTTAAAGGCATTGAACTTTTCAGACGTCTGGTTCTATTCACCACCTGTGCAAACAATTCTTGGTTTTTCTTTCAGTGCAGAGAATCTCTTTTTATGACTTTGTTTCATTACAGTTTCTTTTTTTATCCATTTATTTAAATAGCCAAAGAGTTATTATTCAGTCGCAGCAGGAAATAATACAAATTTTCAATGAACCTGTCATGATGACCAGCAGGTTGCCCTGAGGTACCCTTGAGCAAGGTACCATCCCATCACTGCTCCCTGGGCTGCCCAATGCAGCACATGTGTGTGTGTGTGGGGGGGTAAAATGCAGAGGTGTAATTTCGTTGGGGTTCACTGTGTGCTGTGCTGTGTTTCATAATGATACGTATAGTCACTTTCACTTTCACTATGTTTTCTCTAGGACTGCCATATAGCCCACAGCCCGTACCACACCCTACACCAGCGTGAGAAGGAGGCCTACGTTGCCTGGCGGCAGCTGCTCGGCACCATGGGTGACCTGCTGAGGCAGGCAGCGATCGTCAGGGAGAGACAGCGTCTGGAAGAGGAGGAGCGCCAGGGCATTTACAGTGAGACAAAGAAGACGCTACAAAAGTGGCCTTGCGAGTACAGGTCCTGAACACGACTGTGAGGGTGTGTGTGTGTGTGTTTGTTCTTGGTTGTAGGTGTTAGTCCTGCAGAGAAGTTTGTGTTTACCGGAGCAGGAGCAACTCCTCCTGGAAGCAGAGCTAGAGTGCGCCCTGATGGAGAGGTGCACGGAGACGAGCCTACAGCTCAGCAGAGGTACATCTCCCCACACACGTAGACTAAAACAAAGCAGAGTACAGTTTAATTTAGATTTACTCTCTGTCTTACAGACCTGGGAGTAAAGGCAAGGCCGAGGCTTTGACTGTAAGGTGAGACGGTGTTTGATTCTCTGAGAGTTCTTCATTAGCCGTGATTGGAGTCACGTGTCCTGCATAACGCCGTAGGACCAGTAGGTTGCCCTGAGGTACATTTGAGCAGGGTATCGTCCCCATCACTGCCCCCAGGAGCTGGATATGGCTACCCACTGCTCCACCACTGGTTTATGGCTTAAATACAGAGGATGCATTTTGTTGTGGTTCACTGGGTGCTGTGCTGTCTGAAAGATTTCACTTTATCTAGATGCCTAGAGGTACATTAATCATGTCTTCATTCAACAAAAAGCTTCTCAGTTCAATTCCTTTCAAGCAAAACGTTCAACAGACCGGGGCAGAAAAGGTTTACTCCGATTACATTAAGTGAAGGATGATAAAAATGAAAAAGCAAGCCCACAATGAGGGTAGACCCTGCATTCTTTAAAAACATCACTTCTTTTTACCTGGCAATCAAGAGCAGGGAGGAAAAGCACATATTAGCTCATGGATGATGCGTGTACTATAACTATAAAATAAACATAAAAAATGTCAAATAATGTATCTTCTGCTCCAAAAGAACTGAGACAGCAAGGTCAATTCATTTTCTTTCTGCGTGTAAGGTGTAACGTTTGAGCTTAAAATCAGCATTATTATATAAAGTAATTATTGCATATAATCAGTATTATTGGCTAAGTTTGTTACACACTCGGGGATTTTAGTTCGGGTCAGGGGAGACTCTCTAGTGCAAAATACGATATACAGTACTGTGCAAGCTTTAGGCAGGTGTGAAAAAATGCTGTAAACAAAGAACGCTTTCTGAAATGTAAATAATGATTGTTTATTTTGATCAATTTACAAAATGCAAAGTGAGCGAACAAAAGAAAAATCTAAATCAAATCAATATTTGGTGTCACTACCTTTTACCTTCATCAGCATCAGTTCTTCTTGGCACACTTGCACACAGTCAGGGATTCTGTAGGATTATAGTCGGTGTCTGATCAACCAGTTTTACCAAACAGGTACTGATGATCATCAATGTCACACGGAGGTTGAAACACAGTCATGTTTGGAACAACCTACCAGCCGAGTTCCTTCAAAAACTGTGTGCAAGTGTACCTAGAAGAACTGATGCTGTTTTGAAGGCAAAGGGTGGTCACACCAAATATTGATTTGATTTAGATTCTCTTTTGTTCATTCACTGCATTTTGTTGATTGATGAAAATAAATGATGAACACTTCCATTTCTGAAAGCGTTCTGTTTACAGCATTTTTTCACACCTGCCTAAGATTTTTGCACAGTACTGTACATGCAATATTAACTCAATGTGCATATAAATACTGAGAATATGCAAGCAAGCAGTAGAGAGATTATTAAGTTACATATAAAAGCAACAGTTCCAGATTGTGCATATTCACATGTGTGACAGTGGAAATAACAGTGAGTACTACATCATGTATATGTGATAATGCAAATAGCCTCATTGAGAGTGTTGGTAGGATGCATGTTATATTTTGAAACTTCTTTCCTGAAAAAAATGGAAACTCTTTTACCAGTACAGTGTCAGATGTGTTTCCGTGTGTGTTTTTTAGGAAACCTCTGTTTAAATACTGCTACCAGTGTGGCCGCTCGGCGTTGGTGGTCTTGATGCCCTGTAGCCGCTGCCGGGAGGTGTTTTACTGCAGTAAGATGTGTAAAATGAAGGCCTGGAGCGAACGGCATAAGGACGAATGTATTCGTGTATCAGGTGGGATGAACCTCTTTACACGATCTCAGTAAAACTCCACTCTTGTCTTCCCAAATGGGAAACCAGAACCAGTTAAAGGCAGGATTAGTGCAGTTGCATTTCTTGATCTGTTCACCCGAGGCCTGTGACAGCAGAGAATCCCCCTAGAAATTGTGATCTGGACCACAAGGGCCTTTCTGATATCTTGCAGTGCAGCCAGCAGGGGCCAAACATATTTAATTAACAGGTGAAACTACTTACTGCGTATTGTATTTTTAATACACAGTGGCACGGAGGGATGAATATATGTGGAGAATCACCTTGACATTTAAGGGCCCCAGCTTATTGGAAACACTAATTAGCATTTAAGATAAGTAATTACCAAGGGGTCAGGAGATTGGAGACACTTCCAAAGTTTTCTGCTGAACTTCTGGCACATTTGTAAAGTGTGGCTTGATGAGCAAGTTGATGAGATGAAGGAACTTTGACTAACGGCTTGGTCGTAGAAAACATGGTGGAAAGTGAATCGTGTGTCTCTTGAGGAGAGTGTTCTCTCCCGTGTGCTTATTCGACAGGGCTCTAATCCAGTACAAATACTTTCAGCAGATAAAAATGGAGTGAAAACACTGCCAGTAAAAGGCAATGAGTCTCAGAAATCTTATGTAAGAGCACCATTCATTAAGAAATGGCATCAAGTACTCAAGGCATCAATGTAAATGTCCGTTTCGACTATAGGACCTTCACACTGTAGCAATATTTAAGTATTATTGAACCAAGATAAATAAAGAAAATAAATAATAAAAATTAGTTATATGCAGTCTACAACACAAAGATCATGCTCAACAGCTTTAATGTCAATATTTATTACCGCCACTATTCTTCAGCACAGCCTGAACTCTCTTAGATGAGCTTTCTTGTTGTTTCTTTAAGTCGTCTTCAGGAACACTTCTCCAGGCTTCTTGTAGGACGTCCCAGATCTCTTCTTTGGACGTCGGCAAAAAAACAAGGGATTTTGCACAGTGCTGTATAAAACAAAATAAAAAAATGCCCTTATATGATTTCTGTGAGTTACTAAAGGTTTACACAATTAAAATTCACAACCTGAAAAACTTTACTGATCCGAAGAGAGATTGCTGGAATGGTCATTTTCTCATTTCTTTCTTCCCTGCACAGGCACGGTTAGCGTCGAGGGCAGATACTCTTCCGGCGAACGGCGATGTCCTCCTTCTGGAAAAGGCTCTCGGAAAGATCAGGATTTCCATCCGAGACCCGACAGACCAAACTCAAACAAGAAAACTCCACACAGCCACCGGCATGACCCCAAAGAAAATTACAGCTTTATTTGATGTGATACAAAGACTATGTAGGTGAAAGAAAGACATTTCCCATTAAATGCCAGCATGTCTGTAAATATAGGGCAATGGGAAAACTCACGTGTTATGGATTTGTAAGATTTTCATACTTAAAATAAATGCAGGCGATGATACCGAAGTCTGGACTGACTCCTACACTTGTGTCAAACCTTGTATGACAGTTACATTCAGTGCACGCTGAGAAGTTGCCCAAAAGTCCATTGGTAAGTTTTAGTACCATGTCATCAGTGTGCCACAGTCAGATCTGTTTTCTCCCAAAGAGCAATAAACTAAATCATTAACCGAATACGAATAAGTGAATGACACAAGCCTAAGGTTGGAAGAGGAGTCGCTGGTTTTTCTGAAAGTCTGTGTTCTTTTAAGGTTCCTCTGGAATCAAAATGTAAACAAAAAAGCTGTTGAAACCTCCTATCATCCCTCAAATGTGCTCAAGTAAACATGTGCTCCGAAATCTGTCACCGTCAAAAACATCTGTGTTTGACCTTTTCTCAACATTCATTCGTTGTGATCAGTGTTTGCTGACATGTTATGTGCACTTTATTGGAACAGTTGAGTAGCTACATGGACTCTGACCAAAGAATATTCATCATTTGACACATCAGTTAACATTCAAAGAGCTGACATTCCACATGAATAGTACATTTCTAGCTTTACACATCCTACCGATCTAACTAAACCAGGTCTTTGGGGAAAACTTATCCATGTTAAGTCAAAAAAAAAACAAAAAAACATTTCATCTGCTCTGTCGTTTTTCCTATGGCCTTGAAAAGCCGGACACGAGAATGTGCTTCGTGGGAAAAGGCGCGAAAAACCGATATTAACAAGACTTCCAAATTCATGAAGGCCTCGTTCTCTTAACGTCTGGAGTACAATCTTGATGCCTCCCGAGTGAGTTCCAAAAGAATGGGTTTGTGCAAAATTGTACTTAAAGGATTCAAAATTTGTATATGTATTCATTTTCAGAAACACGGCATGAGAAAATCTCTACGCACTACTCATTATAGTGACGTGTAAGTTTATGACCACTAGCGGTAGTCTAGTGGTTAGGGACAAGGCTCCAGGATCAGAAGATCATGGGTTAGAATCCCAGGCCAGTAGGTTGCCCTGAGGTACCCTTGAGCAAGGTACCGTCCCCATCACTGCTCCCCAGGCGCTTCCAATAGCTGCCCCGAAAATGCAAGATCACAACTATTAGGCCTCGCTAAGCCACTGGTAACCCTCGGTCAACTTTAATCGTGCTAAACATCTACATGCAATGCTTTTCAACCATGATGACCTGCAGTACGTCCATGTGTTTTACATTCAGCGTGTTTCCATCCTGAAAGGTTCCCAGACTGTAAGATCATGTTTGGATGAATTCTCTGCAGATCTTAATATTTCACTCTTAAAGTGATGGTTGGGCCAAAAATGTCAACCCAGTGAGACTATGCTTTTTATTAGCAACATTAGCTCAAGTGCTAAGCTAAAGAAGCCATCTCTGGATAGCAAACGAGATTAAGGGGTATCGTCTAAATATTTCAGAATAGCAACATTAAATCAATAACTTTCACTCAGATGGCTGAACAATACTGAACAAGTGTTAGAAGAGGGTGTATATATGGACCGCAACATATTATAGACTGGGAACAACAGCTTTAAGACAGCCAATCAGCAGCCATGTTTGGAGAAAGGAGGGTTGCGCATATCATCCTAAGAATACCGCACCCACAGTGAAGTATGAAGGTGGGAGCATCATGATGTGGAAGCATTACACGGCATCAAAGAATCAAAGCTTTTAGAAAGCCAATCAGCAGTCCAGAATTTGGAACAAGCATGCTTATTGGCTTAAAGATGCGAAGAAAACTGACCAATTGACTACTCCTCAAATTGGGTCTCAACCGAATCTCGCAGTATAAGGCAGTAAAGAAGTGATCAGTCAATCTTATAAAAGTAGCGAATTTTGATACTTTAAACACAACCATTTGGGATAAGACGGAAATCATGAACGAGTCACTTTTAGCTAAACCACCACTTTAAAGATCAAAACAAATTTAGACAATTTAGACGTCAATATCGTTTTAAATAGTTTAGCGACTTAAATCTAGCAACTATTGTTTCCCATACAGTTAAGAGCAAAACCATTATTTCAACCTGCAAATCTTTCTGTTACAAAATATTTCATCAAAATCATCAAATTCCTTGTATCTTCATTGATAATACATGCACATTTCAGCAGTCCACTGCCGGATACCTCACTGATTATGTGCTGCTGAAGTTTTGAATTTGGTTTTCATTTATGAATTTTTTGCGACAATCACCTTAACGTAAAATACATGTATTGAAATCTCCCAATAAGGAGACTAAATCAAAATGACTTTAAAATGCAAGGAGACTGGTGACTGTTTAATCAGGGAATTAAATTGGACTTAAACTAATTATTTCATATCACCTAGGATTCTTTTCCATTTTTTTTTTTTTTTTTTGTGGTCTATCTTTTAAAAACGTCCATGGTTCTGACTTTTATTTGTGAAGTGCTTGAAAAAAAGAAGAGTCGTACGAACTTGCATTGTGAAATGAACCACGAGGTAACATTGTGACGTCTTGGGTAAGATGTCTGATGAGTACCTTTACAAAAACCACCAATTTTCTTTGTTACTTTTTTCTGACATTCAAAGTTACAGAGAGAAAAAAACTGACGTTTAAAAAAAAAAGGAAAATTAAAAAAGATTTCATCCCTCCTTCTGTCTCTCTCAGAGATGAAAGGTCCGTTTGTTCGCTGACGTTTGGCAATTTTGTTAGCTCACCGCTGTTTTTCATCAAAACCCCACCCTTTCCACTAACTCCAAATCTTAATCCCCACGTCCAGTTTGGCAGGACTGCGTGTCTCCATTACCGTCTGAACAGGAGGCTGATGAGCAGCAGCAGAATTAAGGAGATGCAGGGCTGAATCTGATGTCCAGAGCCTTTTACTTTATTTCTCTCTGCGCCGTACACGTCCAGTTTGGGCCGATTCAGTTTCGGGCCAAACACTGGTGGCCTGCCTCGGATGCAAAACTGTTCGCTGCACATTCCACTTCCAGAACCACTGATGTCGTCACCTACAGGTTTTAGGAGAAGAAAAGAATAAAATGGTAAACCGTCTGTTTAAACCGTGGTTTGGTGTTTGGGTCTTCGTGACCTGTTTTCAGTGTTTGCTAAAAAATCATGAGTTTTATGTCTCCGACTGGTTGTGTTTGGCTCCTTATCTGTGAAGAAAGCATGAAAGAGCACATTTTGAAAGAGCGCACACTGTTCATTTGGGTTTGGGTCCAAAGAAATTGTGGAATCTACCAACCTGGAATTGTGTGTGTGTGTGTGTGTGTGTGTGTTTTTCATCATTTCTGCTTCTGCACCAAGCACCATAAGTCTGTCCTCCTATTCATGTCCACCGACTCTCTAATCCAACAGTTTTAAATGGAAAATAAAGAAAGTGAAAGTGACAACCCTTGTCATCGCGAGGTCACAGCACAGCAAGCGTGAACCACAACGAAATTGGACCTCTGCTTTTAACCCATGCACACAAACACCGTGCAGCAGTGGGCAGCTAGTGAAAGCGCCCGGGGAGCAGTGACGGGGACAGTACCTTGCTCAGGGGTACCTCAGGGCAACCTGCTTGTGAGGGAATCGAACCCACAATCTTCCGATGCAGGGCAACTCCCTAACCACTAGGCCACCGCTGCCCTATTAAACATATATAAAGTCTTCTTTGCATGCAATGGAGAAAATAAATATCTCTTAAATAGTCTTTTAAAATGGTTATAGCTGCAGTAAAACATAAGGTCCTGTTTCTTTAATTTTATCTACTTAATATGCCAAAGATGAGAAAGTTTGATAGACATAACAGCAGTTTTGCACCAAAAAGATGATACCCTATCTAAGCATAAACACAGAGGTGGCTCTAATTTTGAAGAAGTTCTGTTTTATATGTTCACGGTCAAATCGAAAAATCAGCATCAGCCTAAGAATCCCACGTCAGTGAATCACCGCAACGTTTTAATGCAGGGAATTCAACAAAATCCAGAAATGAACACAATCCTCACTTTCTGCTACACTTCTACTGCAATCGTGCCCAATTTATCTGCCATGACTTCATTAAAATTAATTACAGTAAATGACACTTTCCACATTAGTGTGACTGAACTGTTTTACGTGTCGATCTATGTCATTTTAATATAATGTGATCATGATGTGTTATTTTGTCCACGATGCGCAGCCATAAGCTCATATGATAAAAACAGACTCCGGTGGCTACTTACTTGTATCCTGGAAATCTACATCATTGCCCTCCAGGGCGTTTTTCAGACGATTAGACATGATCTTCAACTGCATGATCTGCTGTCTTATTGTCATGTCTGGCTTGGTGATGTCAATTTCCACCTCTGGATTATTGATCTGATTGGCCAGTCCATCTCCCATGATCTCAGGCAGGTATCTGCCGAAGCCAAATCAATCACAAACATCTCATTAGCTCTTATTTTTGTTCCGATTTCCACAACTGCCACAGACAACTCTGCTGCCCAAGCTAAGGATAAACAAATCATTATTTTCAAGGATCATTTTTGGGAAAAGTCAGCCTCCGATTTGATCCATGACATTTCCATACAAGGCTTAATTAGATCATTTTCAGGTAGTATAGCAATTCCAAACCTAGAGGCCTTGTGTGGCTGGCAGGTAATTCGCAGTGCCTGGATATAGGCACATCCATTTTTAATGATCTTGGAAATTATGCATATCAATCTGTCCCAGGAGAAGCACAATATTTTACACACCCCCCTTCAATGAATTATTGATGACTCAAAATGATAGGCCGGTATTTTATCTCATACACGTGCAGTCACACACACACACACACACACACACGTACGCGCACACACACACGCAGAATGATTAATCATGTCTGATGTCGATTCAATAAAAAGGCTGCTCTGTGGCAGTGAAAGAAGCCAGCGAAAGAATCAATGAAATTACCAGGACCGAAAAAAGATGAGAGGTCGATTGGTTGTTTTGAGACCAATCTTGGACGTATTGACTGTGAACTCTGGTCTGAATTCTGATTGTGGTTATAAAATCAAATTAAGCACATTCACACTGCATAATCTCTTTTTTCCACTGGCTCAGGCTTTGACAGGAAGTGTGGAAAATCGCCATAAAGCGCTTAGACCAGGGGTGTCCAAGCTGATCCACAAAGGGCTTGCAGATTTTTATTTCAACAAAGCAGGAGCTCTCACGATCAGCTGAGACCAATTTACATTTATGCATGTACAGACGCTCTTATCCAGAGCGACTTCTGTATTCTCACAAAAATAATCTCCCTCAAGCAACTCAGGGTTGAGGCTCTTGCTCAGGAATCCAGTGATGGTAGGATTTGAACATGTGAGCTCTTGGCCACAGACGTGTATCCTACCAGTAGTGAAGTGAAAGTGACAAATTGTCACTGCACAACACACAAGTGAACCACAACGAAATACGGCCTCTGCATTTATCCCACACACACACACATGCAGCAGGGGACAGCTATTGAAAGCACCTGAGGAGCAGTGATGGGGACGGTTCCTTGCTCAAGGTACCTCAGGGTAACCTACTGGTCTGAGATATGAACCCACAACCTACTGATCCTGGGGCCTATTCCCTAACCACTAGGCCACTGTCCAGTTGATGACCACCACCCTATTGATTAAATAAGAGGAATCAGTGTAGCTCCTGCTAGTGTGGATTAAAACCTGCAGCCACATTGGCCCTGTGTGGATAAGAATGGCCACCCCTGGCTTGGAGAAATAACGAAAAAATAAATAACTGCCCTACTTGGCTTTGGCCATGCCGTTCCAGCACTTGTCATCGTTGGAAGAGCCGGACGCTGCTTTACTGTTGCAGAGAGCAGAGGGCAGCTGGATCCAGTACAGCTGCATCTCCTTCAGTTTACTGGACACATCAGAGACCTGTCCAAAACCAAACGCAAACGTCCATTTGCCACGTATGCAGCTTCAATTTAGCACTGGAGCTTTGACGCTATAATTGCTAACAAACACTAAAACTCAAGAGTTCCTCAAATCTTTTTTCAAAAATGTATTTCAATCCACTCAAACTGCCTCCAGATCTCCATTAAAGTGGTGCAGACTTGTTGATGTGGTGGAGGACTCTAATTTACAACCGCTTTGTAGAATCCAGCCCTGGTGTTATCTGCCTGTGAAGTTTTGCTCACAGTGTTCAGTTCATAGTGAGTCATACTGTGTCCTGAAACACAGTAATGAAGGTCTAGATGGGGTTGGAGTGGACTGAGAAAAGAGGACATATGGTCCCCTTTAAAAGTCCTGCAACAGCAGGGCCAATTCATTTGTTAATGCTCTGCACTAAGGACATTTGAGATCAAAAGATGAATATAAGAGGAAAGATACATTTTGTGCTTATATCTCCAAGTATTTGCAGCATTTAGCAGACGCTCTTATCCAGAGTGACTTAAACCAGTGCTTTATCTCCACATCATATCTTCAGATCTCCACATCTGATCTTCAGATCTCCATGTCTGATCAAGATTTTTCAATCACGATATGTTAAATTATATAAAGCATAGCACCTTTTGTATTGGTCCACCCGGTTTTTTGAGCAGTGTCATTAACTTCAAATGCAGTTTTTAATTCCATACTTTTGCTCGCTTGAAAAAGTGGGTGGTCAGGTACAAAAGGTGCCAAGGTCTTTGTTCTTCTGCGAATCTTGGTGTAAATACAAGGAAATAAAGGCTAAAAATCTTCATCATCTTTATCTTTTGATCTCAAACCCAAACATCTTCAGCGCAGAGCAAAACCAAATGAACTGGCTTTGCTGTTCTAATACTTGTGGAGGGGACAGCCTTATATAAATGGGACGCATTGTTAAGTGTCATTTTTTAGAAGTCATATAATCTAACAATATGAGTAGTTGGAGAAATAGCGTCTCAAAAGAGGAACCACCGGCACACAGACACACACCTGAACCTCCAGCCTGACTGCAGCCATGGAGCTGGGTTTGTACTCCACCGCTGTCACTGTGCTTTCCTTCTTTTTGGCCTCCTCAGATACGGAGCTCTGTGTCCCATCCTCTCCACGGTCCCCACAAGCCTGGAAAACCTGTCGCACAAAGAAACACAATGCAAACAAATTTGGAAAAAAGTGTCTCTGCTGATCAGTCCACCCAACTGAAATCTCTCACTCACTTTCTTATCTGCATGTCCTGAATAGGGTAGTGGGGGTGATGGAGCCTATCCCAGCTCTCACAGGGCAAAAGGTGGGGAAAAACCCTGGACAGGTAGGGCAAAGGGGCAGGGCAAACACACACCCTGGACCATCCTGCCTGGGAAAAGGACCCAGGACCCTCTTGCTGTGAGGTGACAGCGCTACCCACTCCACTGCCATGCCATCACATCTGAACATCCTAAAGTGGCAGCTTTTGTTACAACTCAACTGACCTTGCTGGTGTAGAGCCCCATGTTCTGCTGCAAGTGGAGCACAGCCTCGGAGATGCGAACGGGGATTGCGTAGAGAATGGCGTCCATGCTCGGCTCCGCGGCAAAGCTGGAGGCCACCTGCAGCATGGTGTCTGACCAAGAAGAGAGACGGAGAGTGTTTATTAGCAAAAGACCTCTGTATGTCCTCGTGCTGTTACACTGCACACAGTGAAGAGCTTAAATGTTAAAAATAAGGAAAAGAAAGTTCAAATGAAGTGATATTACCGTAAGGAGTGTCTGTTAACCATTGTTGTTTTTTCATTCATAAATAAGTGCAAAATCTCTTCTCTATGCAGATCGTTTTATTTTCTCAGGCAATTATTTTAGAAACAGAACGACCTCAGGATCAAGTCGCCTAACATCAGAAATGAGCTAATAATCTTAATAAACTCTAACCCTTAAAATATAAGAAGCTTTTTAAAAAGCATTTTCACCCCTTTATGACTCCCAGTGACTCATTTCACCCGAAATAAATGGTTACTCGAATCTAAAAAATTCTAGAAGAAAAAAAACAGAAAGAGATGAATAAACTAGGCCTAATGAACCAAAAGAGACAATGTTTTGCATTTTTTTATAAAGAAAAAAAGGTATTTTTTGAGTTTCTAAGGGATTTCGTTTTGCTTAGTGAGGTTAACCACAGGGCTGGACTGGGTGTAGACACAGTGAGGCAGCATTTCTTAGACACAGTAAAACAACAGTTAAATGAAAAACTCCATAAAGATAATAACAGACCATGTGTGTGCGTGTGTGTGTGTGTGTGTGTGTGGGTGTGTGTGGGTGTGTGTCTCACTAACCCACAAGATTCTGCCACTCCGTGTCCAGGTCGGCCTGGTTAGCCAGACAGCCCTTCATGACGTTTTTGCAGTAGTTGGCACAGGGTTTGACTGAGCCCAGGCCACGGCAGTGCGGGCAGTACACCAGCTTCATGATGGCCCGGTTGCACTCAGGGGTCAGAGGAACCTGCAGAAGCAATGTGCCATGTTCAAACAGAGGAAGTGTGTTTCTAAAGTAGATCGTTCCAGTTGTGGTGCTATTTGCTTTAACGCACATCCTCTGAACAACAGCATAAAAGCCCCGGACCTTTTAATAAACCTGCAGCCTATTGTATTACAGAAAAGAAAAATCACCAGATCAAGTTCAGAAAGAGCAGAAGTGCAGCAGAGTGCAAGTTGCTGAAACTGATATCACAGTATATGGTTTATAATGTTATTATATAACACCGAAAGCTGAAATAACAGAGCTGACTCACAACGTAGAAAATCTGTGTCGGAAAAATGGAAAGAGGCAAAACGATTGCACTGATTTACATGTTTACATGTTGATGTTAATATTATTCAAAAGAGTTTGCACACATTTGTTTGGCCAAATACAATTATCTGGATATTTTTAAACAAAATAAGCACGAATGCATGCTTTTTAAGATCCCTCAGTCTCATATGAGTGTATATATATATATATATATATATATATATCTGTGAATTATATATTTGTAATAATATTATTATATGATGCTCACACATGTGCAGCAGGGGGCAGTTATTGAAAGCACCCGGGGAGCAGTGACAGGGACGGTACCTTGCTCACGGATACCTCAGGGCAACCTACTGGTCTGGGATTCAAACCTGGGGCCTGATCCTAGGGCCAACTCCCTGACCACTAGGCCACCGCTGCCCCAAACATGTATCTCCCTGTCGGGGAAGCGAGCCCCCGTCTCTCCACTATACTAACAAGGAGTGAGCAGTTAGTAACAGAAATTGTCATATTATTCAGATTTTGGAGAAAAAACATTTTTGTCCCTTCTCGGTTGTAAAGTCCAGTCAAGTCCAGTTTATTTCTATAAAACTTTTCACAGCTCCCACTGTCCCAAACCAGCTTTATAGAATCCGAGTCTGAGCCTCTAGCGAGTGAGAAACCTGCCTTACACTGGAGGAAGAAACACTGGGAGGAAGTAAGACTCAGGAGGGGAACCCGTCCTCATCTGCTCGACATTTGTTAAGTAAACTTCACGTGTACTTCTTTTCAGTATCCAACATTCTGATTTTCTGAGTTCAAACCAAAATGTGGTCAAATTTGAGTTTTTATGACACATTAAATCCTTTCTCTGCAGAATTACACTCCTTATGAACGGGCAAAACCAATCTTACGGGGCTTATGATAATCATACCGTGCCTAATTATGGAACATGTTTAAAATCTGACAGAAAGTTCCCACTCAGTCTCCTGTAAAACAGCCTTAATCTATAAGTACACGGTATGCACTTCTCTGTCCTGATACATTACCCTAATCATGCAGGGATCTCCAGACAGCGGCATGCTGGGTGGTTTACTCAGCTCTGTAGGTAGTCCCTCAAAGTAGAGAGAGCTGTCGCATTGCGACCCGTTTTCATTCGTCAGGGGAGCCGTGAGCTTTAGCTTTAGAGGGGAATGACAGCTCCTGCGGACGAGATATCCTTGTATGGTTTTGCTCTGCAAATCGCCGGGAGGCTCGCAACGTGTCGGTGCGTTTCTCCAGCTTTTTGGGACAAATTTAACACTCGTTAAATCAAAGTGAATGCTTCTTTCTCCTGCACTACATCAAGGCCAGAGACAAGAAGCAAAACCATAAGAGAGTCCCAGCGAGGGATGGCCCACGGACAAGCTAAGGAGTCCCATCAGACCCTTTACTTTTTAATGATGTTTTTCTTCATTTAACTCATGACGGTTTTCTTTATTTATCTTCCGTTTTAAAGGAACAGTCAAATCTTTTGCCCCTAAAATATTTTTCCTACTTTTCTGCTTCAACTTCGAACTGTGACGCGCATAAATAGAAATACGGATTATATACCGCTAATACAGTGAAGCAATACTCTCCACTTGCTATTATATTATGTAATTATTATAAGACATGATAAAGCTGCAGCCTATTTGATTCTAGGACTCTGCTAGAACGTGCTCAGTCTGTTAGCTTCAGTTAGCCGTGTACTTCGACAAAAAAGAGAAGAGCAGAGGAAACTGAAGTTAGTAGAAAATCAGTCGAGTCTTTATCAGCCTGGTGGATCTGGACATTAGGAAAGTGACAGGGTGCTGATGTCATGCCCCAGTTCTGGAAATGGTATAAAAAAATCACAGGCTAAAGCGTCAAAGAGCAATAAAAATGTGAAAAATAATGTCATTTATTCCCCTGATGTTCTCAAGGTTCCTGGAGCTCATGGCAGATACCGCAGGCTGCATACTATTCCTACTTTTTGTATTTTTGAGTTTTAGTTTGGGCATTGTTTAATTTCAGTTCATTTCATTTCTTTTTTACTTTCACTTTCACTTTTTTTCATCTTGTAGAAAAAACTGTACCTGTGAGACCTTCCTCACGACCTCTCCGGCTATGTTCAGGCCCTGCACGAAGGCGCGGGCGGCGATGAACAGGCGCACCAGGCGGCCCTTCAGCTCACGCGGGGCCTCCCCAAACGGATGCAGCGTCTCGGTCTGCTTGGACGCACACTCCAGAAAGTCGTCTGAGATCAGCGAAGCAGTGGCAGGATCAGAGGCCTTCAGCAGACGCTCCAGGAGACGTGTCCAGAACTCGTCCAGAACCTCCTCCAGGTTCAGTGCTGTACCCATGTAGTACCGGCGCAGGTCCGAGTAAAGGTCCCGGAAGACCCCGGCATTGGGTCCATACAGAGTTCCCAGAGCTTTAATGAAATCTTCTTCCATCCAGAGCTCGGATCCGTTCAGGAGTTCCAGAAAATATGCTAAAGAGCAAAGGTACATGTACGCATTAGAGAGGAACATAAAAGTTCTGTCTGTTCTGATATCAAAACCGATGTCTTGCGATCTTATAATAGTGGATGAACTCAAAGGCTCTCCTTTGATTATCACCAATGTTTGGTGGCCATTGTCACCATGGCAACCATAACACGACTGTATGTCCACCATCGGTCGCATAAAGTGAAAGTGACAACCCTGGTCATTGCGAGGTCACAGCACACAGTGAACCACGACAAAATTGGACCTCTGCATTTAACCCATGTAAACACCGTGCAGCAGTGGGCAGCTATTGAAAGCGTCCGGGGAGCAGTGACAGGGACGGTATCTTGCTCAAGGGTACCTCAGGGCAACCTACTTGTGAGGGAATCAAACCCACAATCTTCCGATGCGGGGGCAACTCCCTCACCACTAGGCCGCCGCTGCCCTCACTTTATTTTATAAAGTCACTTTATTCCACCAAATCTGCAGCGAGGCACAGAACCACACTTTTTTATATCAACAGGGCTAGAACCTAGCAGGACAGAATGAAAATATTTGAACCACTACGACAAAAAATCTCAAAAACAGTCTTCAAGCAGTCGCAAGAGACGAATCTGTCAGTTTTTTTTGGATTTTAAGCCTGTCAACTAAATCTTTATGGTATTTAAGACTGCTATTTAAACATAAAATGAAAAAAAAAAACACTAAATGCTAGGAAAAGAGTGACTGGTGCATCTCTTTGTTATTATATAATACAAGCATTTTATAAATATGGGTGCTTTATCTATAAAACCTGCAGCAACGGTGAAAAATCCAGCAAAAAATGTATTTATTGGCTGAAAACATCATAAGAGTCACCAGGCTCAGGGTAAATTTCATTCAAGCACCTCTGAGACTTTGCTAAATCAAATTCACAAGCCATACATTTCACTTCCCCCACTTTTCTGTGGATATTTTTTAACAAACTGAACCAAAAATTAGGTTCTACCGGGCTTTAAATGCGACTCACCTCATCCATGATGGTTTTTGGGTCATTTTGGGGTCCAGTCTGAGGAATTTCAAAAGAAATCCCTCAGCAGTCATGTGTGAGTTATTTCCCAAAATAAAAAAGAGTATTGTGTATGAAGTATGAATCTTTCATCAAGCATATAATACGGCAGTTTCCTGACAGCCGTTTCTCTTAAGAATATTTCAAAGGGCTGACTGTCATTGGCTGCTGATGCTAGGAGAGCTTTTAATGTGCCATTGTAAACACGAGTGTGTCTTGGGAGCAGATAAAGGATGTGTGGAAGTATTTGAGCTTTGTCCTCCAGCTCAAAGGCCGTCCCGGGAGAAACAGCGAGTGGGTGAACAGTTTCGAGCGAGTGCTGAATCATAGCTGCTGAATTTTCTTTGAAGAGATAAAAGGGAAAACTTGTTTTCTGTCTCGGCTGCTCTGATTCGGGAGGTTGGAGTTTGGGAAGACGCGGCGCAAATTAACATCTTAGACTCGTGGGTATCGGTTGCGCTCAGCTTAATGAGACTGGCACGGTGATTTTACCTGAATTTCACCTGCAACGATGTACACCTTCCTCTGTGAAATACACTGCATGTCCAAAAGTTTATAGACACTGGCTCATCCAGCACTTTATCAAAATCAAAGCGATAAATAGGGGTCTGTCCACCTTAGTGGCAATAATCATCTCTAGTCTTCAGGGATGAGAACGTTACATGTTCTATCAAAGGTTCTCTGGCTTTGAAGTGCAGCTACAGCATTAAAGAGGCAGAAAAAAATCTATAAACTAGATCTTTTAACTGTAGTCATGAATGAATGAATGGAATTAAACATTCAAAAGTCAAAATAAATCTAATTGACATTAAGAAACTGTATTTTAACCATGAATTTATATAGAAATGAACTCATTAGTGGTTGCCGACAATATATCTTATTATTTAAAGAATGCATTTATACAACATGAAAGCTCTTTACTATGACGGCTCCTGCTAGGTTTTCTTATTGTTACTGCCGGATACAGTCTATCATAGTTTATCACGTTTTAATGGCCGACCCTTGGATGGGGCCATGAAAGGCGCCTGGATGGCCTCTAACCGGGCCACTTGGTGCGAAAGAGTAAGAACATTTCCCTCTTGCTTTAATCTGCACTTGCTGTGACACAAACCAGGAGAGAGTGTGCGCTTCAAAGTCCTCACCCTTCACCCCTACTGTTCATTTAACCAGGTGTACTTAAAAGCCACGCATTAAAACTCTAATCCAAACCAGATGAATCTAAATGGGAAAGCGCTGGTGATAAAGTGGAGCCTGGTGCTCCTTCTGGTGGACCATGAGCCCTCTAAACCTCTTCTGCTGCCCCCCATTGACTGGCTTTTCTCAGATTTCTCTGGACGATATAGCTGAATTATTTTATCAACAGCTTCATTTCAGTTGTTATTGATAATTATTGATTTTAATGACCTATTTTATTACATATCAAAGAGGAAAAATAAAACTGAACAGCTGTGGCGCCATGGGTAGTGCTGTCCCCTCACAGTGAGAAGGTCCTAGGTTCGATCCTTTATGTGTGGAGTTTGTAAACTGTAACACTTCCAACAGTAGAACTAATTATTTGCTTTTTAACAGAGAGTCCATTTCCTTTTAATGGGACAACTTGGTGTTAAGGGTCAAGCTAAGGAACCCATTGGTGGTAGTGCTGGAGGTGGAACCTATTTGCTGACAGGCAACAGTGCAAACCACTGCACCGTCCTGCTGTACAGGCCTAGTGCTTCTCTATTCCACATCCAGGAAAAAAGTGATTTGTAATCAGTATATTTGTGTTTGTTTGCTACTCACTGTCGAAGCTCCTGTACTGGGCATTGAGCGAAGCCTGGATGGAGCGTCCAGCCTCTCTGACCAGTCCCTCGAACTCCCTGCGGCTGAGGTTGGACAGGGTCTCCTCCATGGCACTGGTGCAGCAGGTGTATCCCTGAGGACACACTCGCAGATGTTCACCTGCCAAGAGAGCAACAGGCCACACATTAATCACAACTGCAATCCGTTACATTTAATTATGACGGTCTGGAGATCCAGAAAGCCTAAGACAATTAACCACCTACAATTATGACAATATGTTATGTTAATTTTACACTAATGACCTGAATGAAAGTAAAAAGGTCTACAACTGGTCCCTATTGTAAATTCCCAGCCTCTCACTGGACGCTTAGGCAGCTCAGGCTTTTCTAATTCATTTTACATTATATATTCAGCGCAATGCAGGCCAGCTCAAATTGCTGTTCTCTTTTTTGCCATATGAAAGAGAAAACGAAAGCGACTATTGTTATTGTGAGCATCAGTAAATGTGCTCCCTGCGATTAACCCCTTGCAGCAGTAGATAGACATATCCAGCACCGGGTGAGAAGTAA